>JACEFZ010027120.1:87500-243528 GCA_014155875.1 Cepaea nemoralis | reverse complement strand
AGTGAATACTCACGATAGATGGTAGAAACGTCAACGGAGAGAACAGACAGAAGTATCTGGGAATTACATTTGACAGGATTGTGTGTGTGTGTGAGAGAGAGAGAGAGAGAGAGAGAGAGAGAGAGAGAGAGAGAGAGAGAGAGAGTTGAGCGCACATATATCATGTAACATGCTATTCCATATTTATTTGTGTATTTTCATATTTCACATTATCATTTTGAATACCACTTGATTGTATGTATAATATGAACACACATACATAACTGTAGAATGAGTGAGAGAGTGAGTGAGTGTGAGAGTGAATGTGTGTGTGTGTGTCTGTGTGTGTGTATGTGTGTGTGTGCCTCCTGTCTCTGTGTATGGGAGCAACACTATTTTTATACGATACAAAATGTATACGTATAATTTGTATCTCCATTTTTTACATTTTTTTGGTGAGAATTCTCACGATAATCGTCAGTGTATGTGTGTGCAAAAGTGTTGGAGTTTGTTCATATGAGTTTCAGTGATTATATGAGGCATCATGTATATGCCTAGATGTGACGATGTGGTTGTGTGTGTGGAGATGTGTGTGTGAGGGGCTATGTGTGGGGGATGTGTTTGTGTGGAGATATGTGTGTGGGGGTGGGGATGTGTGTTTGGGTTTGGTGGTTTTCAAGCGCTGTGCTGCAGAAGCCAAAATCGCAAAATTGTAATGTTTCATGAAGGAGATTGGAGGTGATAAAATACTGCGAAAATTCTGGAAGATGCACAGACAAATACAAAGAAAAGATCGGCCTATGACAGTAGGAACAATTTATAGAGATGATGGTGTGCGCGTGACAACAGACAAAGAGAAAGGGGAGACGTTTCTTCAGAGATTTTTAGAGCAGACCAATCATAATTATGCGGACACCAGGGGTGCAGTTAGTGGGGAGTTATCTGGCACCATGAAGAATATGCCCTATGAAGACATCATACGGGTTGAAGATGTTAAACATATTTTGAAAGAGGCAAAAGACACGGCACCAGGCCCTGATGGAGTTAGGTATGACCACATGAAGGCTTTGAGCGATGCAGACCTGAAGGAGATACAGACTGCTTTAACCAGAGCATCAGCTCATCATCAGTACCGCACGACTAGGTGCACAGCTATCTTATCCCTCTCCCAAAACCACTCAAGGATAATTCAAAGCTTAGCGGCTTTGGGTTCATCACCCTTCAAAATACTTTTGGGAATGTCTTAGAGAAGATAGTCGCTGTCAAGCAGCAAGAGTTTTTTTTTTTATCCCAAGAGGTATGCGGAGCTACAGGCCAGGAAAAGATACCTGGTAAAATGCAGCCACTTTTGCATTTGACTTTTATGAGGGGTTCCAGAGTAGACAGGAAACGATGGCGGCGTCGATCTCGAGGATGCATACAACAGAGTTAGATATGATATTTTGATGACCGCAGTGATGGAGAAGGGGGTCAATCCCTGATTGGTGAACTGGATAGCAGCCGTCCTGTATTCTCGTCGGGTTTCTCTCCCTCTGGGTGCATGGACATCAGAGCCACATATGTTAACCCGGGGACTGCCACAGGGATCTGCAATCTCACTTGTATACGAGAAAGGTTGCAATCCTAAAAGCACCAGGGGTTGGAAGGATACTAACATTTGCAGATGATATTCTTGCATATAGGCAGGGGAGAGATAGGGTACAAACAGCCCAGGAGATACAGGCGACAGTAGACAAACTGATTAACTGGTGCACTGAAATGAGTGCTGTCATCCACCCGGAAAAGGAAGCTATTTTGTGGTGCTCTCTGGACAACAGGATTGTGAGTGCTGATGTCCTAAGCCTCACGATAGATGGTAGAAACGTCAACAGAGAGAACAGACAGAAGTATCTGGGAATTACATTTGACAGGATTGTCTTTCAAGGACCATGTGGAGACGATTGTGATAAGATCTCAAAAGGGACTCAATGCACTTAAAACTATGGCTGCAATGGACACAGAGCAGAGAATGCTTTTTACACTATACCAGAACTCGATTCTCTAAGTGATTGATTATGGACTAGGACTGCTCACTGTCTCAAAGAGTCAGCTGGTGAAGTTAGAGCGCATACAGAACGAAGCTATGCAGGTCATTCTGGGATGCACCAGAGACACCGCAGTAGTGTGTTTGCGTTACATCCTTGGTTTGTCTGTGACAAGATCACTTCGGGTATTGAGAATTAACCAAGCCCGAGGTGTCTCTAGCACTCCCGTGTATTCTAACCCCAGGGGCTGGACAGGTAGATACACTGTTTACTCTACTTTTGACCTCGGATTAGTTAATTAAGTCTACAAGCCCCTCCAGATTCTAGACCCCCACTATCTACCTTCTCCCTTGGGACAATGAACGTTGAGGCATCGTCCGAGACCACTCTCAATATTTGTACAAAATATAAGTCAACATAAACAAAGTTTATTCTACCCTTGAGAATATAGAACTGAATTGAACATCCTGATAGAATAAATCTATTTACACAAGTAGAGGATTGAGTAGAGACAGAATCAGAGATATCGCTAAAGTCATCATCATCAGGCTGAGAAGTAGATTGGATGCAAATGTTCCGTCCTGTCGGTCCGCCACTCACCCGGCTTCCTTCCAGTGAGATGACTGGAACCTTGGAGACCACTCCGTCCCCAGAGCGTGGATCGACCACAAGAGGAGTTCACCACGTGGAACACAATCAACTGGATGAACTGCACTATATCACTTGCTGACGAGTCACTGTTAAAGTCACTAAACAGCTCTCACTAAACAGCCTGGCTGGGAGACCCTCCTTGAGGTGACCCCAGTTACAATATACTTGAATAAATGTCTGTAGCCACCGACCAATCTAATGGTCCCAAAGTAGTAGTACGTACCCCTGGTTCGGTAATAGTATATTAATTCACCGTTCTTGGAATCAATAGTTACACAATTGGATCAAGCATCTATTTCATAGTTCAATGCAACAATGTTCTGTTGGACAATAATGAGTTGTCCGTGATACCTGTAATCGTCAAAATACGTAAGCTGGTGTAGGTCTTCCCATGACCTGCCCTATAGCTGAACGTAGGTATGGCACAAGGTTATGCGCCAATCTCTGCTCAAAGTTTCCGACGTTTAGGCGGATCAACAATCGACATGGACTTGATGAGCTCCCAGAGCTTAGGTTACCCCACCTTGGTACACCTCAAACAGAGTAAGTATCAAGAATGACGAGTGTAATCGTACGTCTCCCATATCCCTATTCATATACCGGTTGTCACTAAAGTCAAAAACTATAGTAATCAGTTATCCTAGTTCTAGAGTTAACATAACTAAACCTTAAGGCGAAGAGTCCCTGGACTCGTCCCTTACATGATATCCATTCATAAACATAATAACGATCAAGGTATTATCACTTGGGATATAATAACAATACCTGACCACATGAAGTATTTACACTTTCCATTTTGCTGGTGGGACTTCCTGCCCACTCTGTAGCGAAACTCTTCTTGTTAGACTCTGCCCTAGAGTCAAGAAGTCCTCCTGTTAAAACATGTTGCTCTACATGTTCAAAGGTTCTCCCCAGTTCTGACCTACCAAGTGGATTAGCCTTGGTCGTGGCCGAACTTCATGGCTGGCCTGGTCTGCCAGTTCCATTACTTTCATAATTTGCATTCAGTTCCCATATCCCATTTGTCCCCGTGTCTCATTCAACCTCAATTTGTCCCTCCATACTTCTATCAAATCAGAACTGACTCGTACTTATGCAAGTATGTAAAGAACAGGGCAGTAAAGAAAGAATCAAGAACGCATGTTTATATCGCGACGGTAACGCATTGTTATCAGCGTCGAACCACTCGGCGGTCAGAACATCCTAGAAGTATCACATGACATGATCTAATACATATACATTATGACACATCATATATATATATATATATATATATATATATATATATATATATATATATATATATATATATATATATATATATATATTGCATCAATTAAGAACTTACCTTCTCACAGAATTCCACAGTTCCACGAAATGAATTCACTATTCAGTTAACACAACCTAGTTACATCATTTCCTGTGGCTAAGCTGTAAGTGCTCTCTTTACTTAGTCACTAAGCACATTACTGTCCTGAACTCTCCACTTAACAACTTACCTGTCTACTCCAACCATTCTTCTAGCATCAGCTACACACTGGCATAAGTTAGGTTCATATACACTAGTATACTGTGTCCTATTATAGTACAGCAACATAGTATATGCAACTATTTACCATACATAGTTAATAACAGGTAAACACAACACGCCGATATCACAGGTTTACATTTCACCCCTTACCGAAACCACACAGGCCTGTAATCAATGCGACACGCTCAGGTGTAGCGCCCTAGTTTCTGAACCGGATTATCGATCGAATCCTCATTAGCGATGCAAAGTCAACCGCATATTTAATGAGTTTAGAACAATCGCGTTTTATGATCAATTACAAAGTTAACTTCATTAACAAAGTAAATACCTGCAATACTGAACCAGACTCCAGTCAGCTACAAGAACTGCCCATGGGCAAGCAAATCGTATTGGGCGACAGTCAGCTGCATCTTGGTTACGAGTGAGGCACTATACAATTGGTCTAACAGAGCCGTGCGTCCTCACACCTTGAGAGACAGAAAGTGAATGACTATTCCTGCCGCAGATCTCCAACGTGCGGACCCAAGCGCACGTGAAATGAGTGCTTCTTGATGAAAGTCAACTTCTCGGACAACCTTCATTCCCCGCACTAGAATTTCTAGATCTTTCTGCACGAGAATTTGTTGGTGCACCCAGCAACCCCGGACACTCAAATCCAGGTGCTTCGCGAAGATTCTAGCCGGAAAACCATCCTAGGCTTTCCCCAGTCTAAAAATAACAGGGAAAGTCCCTGATGACGCGACGACTAGTGCGGAACCATGTAGACAAAAGACAGATGACGCTTCGTTTCGTCACAGTCGACTATTACAGGTAGGTTCAAGGTGATGCAGGCAAAGGCATACCTCAGAGTAGTTGGAGACACAGATCACCCTTTGCATGAGGCGCTGGACGCAGTTAAGGGTCAGCGACTGATAAGAGGGAAATCAGGACTGGGTCATGTGGGGGATACAGTCAGATATGTGTGCATCTTGGAGAACATTAGGCTAGGAGATGAGTGGGTCAGAGTGCCAGTGGAACAGTCAGACTTGTGCTGAGTTATAATCATATTGAGCCGGGAGTGCAGGGAGTGGCCAGCAGGGGCCACGGAAGTAGTAAGTAAGTAAGTAAGTAAGTAAATCTTTATTTTCAAGGGTTAAGAATTGGGCACGCAGGCCCGTCTGACATTTTGCCCTTCTTCTCTATTTCCTCTCATACATTATTTCATTCAACATCTCGTATGAAGTAATTAAAGCGCATGAACAAGTCAATGTTTAACATGGGCATCAGGTATACCCAAGGGTGGGTTGTAACGTGCCATACATATGGGAATCTTGTTGGTTTTGTGTGTGTGTGTGTGTGTGTGTGTGTGTGTGTGTGTGTGTGTGTGGGCTAGTTGTCGTTCGAGATAATTTACCATTGCTATTGTCTTTGTTGCTGTTTTTTGTTTTTAAAGGGGCATGTAGTCTGTCCTGAGGTAGTGTTCAAACAAGTTGCTACTGAATGTATATTGATTGGTGGTGTCTTTGATTTCTTGTGGAAGATTGTTCCACAACTGAGTGGCATAGTATGCTAAGCTTGTTTTAAATAAGTTTATCCTAGGGTTAGGGACATGAAGTATATTTAGTCGTTCGCTATGTTTTGTGTTATATTTAAACAATGGCCAAAGGTAGCTTGGGGCATTTTGAAATAGGATTTTGTGAATTAGTTTAGCCTTATTAAAAAAGTAGGCGTTTGTGGAGTGGCAGTAACTGAAGATGTTCATGTAGGTTAGAATTGTCTGTAAGCTTTTCACCACTGATTAGACGCACTGCCCTTTTCTTGAGTGAATAAAGGCGTTTATTATTGATTTGGAGCATCCATCCCAGATTGTGGAGCAATAATCAATATGTGTTTGTATATTTAAAGTATAGAATATCTTTCTTGTGTTTTTGTCGAGGAAAATTTTAATTTTTGCAAGTTGGTATACTTATTTAGCTATTTGTTTAACTAGAGCATGAACATGGGAATTGAAGGATAGATTTTGATCTGTGATAAGAACCAATGCCTTGTGCTCGGTTACACTTTCTATAGGCGTGCTACCAATGTGCAGCTGAAGAGTTCTCTGCGAGTTTAGAGTGTGAAGTCTTTGCCTGGTTCCTATTAACATAGGTTTAGTTTTAGAAATGTTAATTTGCATGCGGTTTGCATGACTCCAGTTAACTACACTATTTATTTCCTGTTGCAAGGATAATTCTAACACATTACGATCAACAGCGTTTGTATATACTGTGCAGTCGTCTGCAAATAGATCGCAGGACGATGACAGGTATAAGGGAAGATCATTTATATAAATGGCAAATAACAAAGGGCCAAGTATAGACCCCTGTGGTACTCCAGTATTAATGGTAATGGCTCTGGATAGAGATTTATTGTGTGATACGACTTGTTTTCTGTCTAATAAAAATGAGTTTATTAATGTCACTATATTAAAGCTTACTTTCATTGTTTCTAGTATTTTAATTAGGATAGTATGATCCGCCGGCTTCGTGAGAGTTTATGACTTTTCTCCGTAATCTCGTATACTCTCGTCGGTAACGTGATGACGGTTCAAATCAGCAGTGGTTCGAATCGCATCAGTAACTTACGGGGTATGTGAGCCGGCCGCTCAGAAAGCAATGGCAAACTACTGAGCGTAATCTTGCCAAGAGATCAACATACAGCTGAAAGATGCTGGTGTTGACAGCTAAGTCCTGTAAAGGATATGCTTAGAAAAAAAAAGAATGTATGATCTATCATATCGAACGCTTTTCTAAAGTCTATAAACATCGTTCCACATAGAGTATTGTTGTTTATATTTTGATGCCAGTTTTCTATCATGTTTGTTAGGGCCGTATGGTAAGAATATTTTGGCCGAAACCCTGACTGACTGTCAACTATTAGTTTGTGGCGAACTAAGTGATCTAGTGATGTTTTGTGGATGTGCTGTTATAGCGGTTTGGATAGTGAGGATAATACGGAAATTGGCCTATAATTACTCATGATACAATCGTCTAATGAACCAGCTTTTAAATGAGGATACACTTTAGGGATTTTAAAGGCTGATGGGAAATGACATTTGGTGAGACATTGATTGTATATAAAAGTTAGTGACTCGCAGGAAATCCAGCAACTAATTCAGGATAATGCTCGCTCGGGTGATGTGATTATCTACACAGATGGTTCGGTGTTGAGAGGTAGGAGAAGTCCCTGGGGATTCTTAGCAAAAGCTAATGGCCAACGTTTGGTGCAGTAGAGCCTAGCATATGATACCACAACATCTAGCTTAAGAATGGAGGTGGAGGCGGTCACTGCAGCTTTCCGCTGGTTCAAGAATGCGATACACACATATCGTGATTTAACTGACGCAGAAAGCATGCTGAGGAAGGTGAGGACAGGCACACTTCGTTCAGAGTGGATTGCTTCGCTTCGGAGATGGCAAGTATCACCTTGATCTTTTCTCTGGGGCATGCCGGTGTGCTGGGAATGAACAGGCGGACAGATTAGCTGGCTCTGTAAAACTTGGTGGAGTATTCACGCATGACAAGGCCGACGTGGTTGCGGCCTTGTGGGAGCACGTGTACACCTCGGAGGAGCAAATGGATCATCATTGTCTGGCAAGAATGAGGCAGCGAAGAGTGACGAGGGGATCTGGCCGACGCTCGACGCTCAGAGAAAAGGCGAAACGGACATATAATCATATTGCTACTGGTACTATTGGTGCTGGAACTCTACCCTGGCTGCCGAGGTTGGGGACGGAGCGCCTATGGGGATTGCCCCGAATGATGTAATGTCGTTACCTAGATTAATCAATCAATCAATGCAGTATTAGTGATTGCGAAACTCAATAAAGAGAGATGTGATGGATGCAAACCTCTGTTTGACAAAGACAGTCAGCCTGTCTTCATGTGTGGTCATCCATTCCCAGCATTGTCAGTAGTGCACACCGTAGGAAGTCTGAATCTGCACCGTATGTTTATCAATGATACTCCAGCCCTAAATCTGGCACACCCCTCAGCTTACACAGGGGAAAATGTCAAGTGCGTTGCATTCAATGGGACAGTGTAATTTTACCCATTAGCTGTGATCACAGTGATAACACCATATATCACAGGCAGAGTGACAGCGTATGTCCTGGACTCCCTAGTTGCAGACTTGATAAATGGAAATTTACCAACAGTCAAAGCGTGTACAGAGGAGGAAAGTGATAACTCGTACCACAGATATGGTGCAATAAGCAACGCTGTAGTTACCAGAAGACAAATTAAATTAGATACAATAGATGAGGAAGAAGCGACACATAACTAGACCACCAGACAGAGACTGAGGATAACACTACTGATCAGAAGAAAACTGATTTCAAACAGATTGTTATTGACTTCAAAGACAAAACATTACTCTTGAAAATTGTTAAGGTGTATAGTACTTTAGAGGATAAGCAATCACAGAAGGATTGGTGGTCTTTCGAAAGTTAGAATAATAGTCTCACTCGCCTCTTTTCAGATGACAAGACCATGCGCAGGCAAGGTGCGGTACCTTCAGGGTATAGAGAGCTGATTATGAGAACGGCTCATGATATTGCATTTGCAGGTCACATGAGAATTGTGCACACACAGAATAAAGTCGTGTCCCAGTTTTATTGCCAGGGTTTAGTGAGGATATTAAGCTATTCAGCAGGTCCTGTGCACCTGTGCAAGCTACAGACATGAAAATAAGGCCATTTGAGAATAGTGCTATTGACATCTTGGGCCCATTGTCAGTGATTTCCAACAGGGGTTTTATGTATATCTTGACCTCGATTGATTATTACAGTAGATGGCCAGAACTCGTACCTATCAAACACAGCCAATAGAATCGGTGGCCGAAGCACTATTAGCGGTGCTCTCTGCATTGGGTTTCCCTAATGAAATTTTGCCTCATAAGGGGCGATAGTTTACGTTTCATATGATGAGTGATGTGAACAATCTGTTACAGATCATGCAGTTCTACAATACAGTCAAAAATAAATTTGTGTCAGCCATCACATCAGTGTTGTCTGTTTGGAAACAGAAGGGCAGACCAAACGAGGTGGTGTGAACACCACAGTGGGTGCAGCAAAACAGAAAAATAACATAACTATCTTCAAGACATCAATTTTAACCTGCACTAATCTTGACATGCAATGTACGCGTAGGGGAGAAGCATCATAGACAGAAACTGGTGGATGTGTGATACAAGAGAAGAATACTGTCATGCATCCAGTACTACAGGTCAGCAAGAAACGTTCGTCACCAGAGACAGATTATTCAACTTTGCAACGTGAGGCCCTGGCTATTATGGGGTATAGGCATGCAACTGTCGATGTACTCAATGGGCAGACAAGTCATCGTGCAGACAGATCATCATCCAATGACTTTAATACATACAGCAGCAATGAAAACTCACGTGTTCGCATCGACGGCGTATCTTACGGATGGAGTACTCATATGTTTCAATGCCAATACGTGGAGAAGACAATGCTATGGCAGACATTCTCTCAAGACATCACAAAGGACAATATAGTTAAGATATGAACGGGTTGCTTTTTGTGTGATGTATTAGTGGATTTGTAGGTACATACATTGGATTAATTAATTTATGGATAAGTAATGTGTTAGGTTACTGGCGAATACATGCTATATTATTTAGTGTGGTAGTTGAAATGTGCAAGGGATGGAGTATAGAGTATGAGGGATGAGTTCTCACTGCTACTCACGCATCGTACGTTTGCTCGTTCACAAAAGCATTACTCTCCCATCATTTTAAAACTATGTTGAGGAGGGGGTAATGTAACGTCTGTGATAAACGCCAAGGTAGGGTGGATGTTGGGGTTAAGAATCTGAATAGAACAATGCAAGGTTAACAGATGTGAGATGAGAGTAAGGCTTATGTGGGGTCAGAAAGGTTGATTAAGAAGTCCAAAAACAATGGGGGAGCCCCAACACGGTGGATTGATATAGCACGTACATGTCAGTTTGGGTCACCCGTGGACAGAGAGAAACGTCTAGTGAGGGGACAAAACAAAGGGAAAACCTAGAAAGGTATTGTCATGAGAACTTGGAATTGGGATCAAAGGTGAAATATAATTTCATGGGTAGTCCCGAGGAAACGGATAAAAAGAGCAGAAATTGATGGGTCTGGGTTAATTGGTGAATTTTTAAAATGTTTGGGAGGTTAGGAAAACCTCGCCCGGGCATTCAGTGTGGGCAGCTAGTGGAAAACATGGCCCCAAGGATAGACTCCGTGGAGTTGAGTTCGGACACGGGGAAAAGTCCGGCACGACAAGTTATGTTATAGGGGCCAGTGGAATGCAATGTTGTACTCTACAGGACATTGTCATATGCCGATGATGTTTTAGTGTATCGTCAGGGTAAGGATAGAGAGGAGGTTGCTGTGGAACTACAAACCGAACTCAATCGCATAAGTACTTGGTGTGATGAAGCTGGGCAATGGTCAACCCAACAAAGGCAACAGTGACTTGGTTCTCGTTGAATAATCATATTGTCAACAATCCAACACCAACTGTAATGCTGTGTTCAGAGACGGTGGAAAGAACGCAGGCAATGAATTACCTGGGATACGGTTGATCGAAGCCTTGCTTATAATGTGCACATAGACCGGGTGATAGCAAAGGCCAAGCGGGTTTGGCAGCGTTGCGGGTGATGGCGGCAGCAAAACTGTGAGCAGCGCCATCTATGTCTTCTGTACGAGGGGCTGGTCATGTCTGTTTTGGAGTATGCAATGGCAATCCTGACTGTCAGCCATAAGCAGATAGAAAGGATGGAAAGGATACAGAATGAAGCTATGCGCATTATTCTTGGATGTACAAGAGATACAGCATGCAGGGCGATGCGCTACCTTCTTGATTTTCCAACCATTGAAGAGAGAATGCAAGTTTGCAGGGCACGCGCCTACCTCAGAATTAACGCAAACACACAGCATCCACTGCATAGTGAAATTAGGAAGGTGAAGGGCAGCAGGTTAAAAAGAGGACGGTCGTGGATGGGTCAAGCCGAAGACATTCTTCAACAGTGTGTTCACTTGAGGACTTAGAACCTGGCGAGGAGTGGGTGCAAGTGCCAACAGACTTCTGCACATCCTTTTCAGTTTGCATCCAACTAGATAGAAAATGCAGACAAGAAAATCCGGCTGCTGTGGAGGCTGAAGTACAAGCGTTGATTTTCGAGAATTCGCTAGACAGTGACGCGGTCATCTACACAGATGGGTCGGTCGTCCGACATGTGAGAAGCTCATGGGCCTTTACTGCTCGGGCCGGAGGGAGAATTGTGAAGGAGGACTCTGGTGCTTTCACTGAAACCACAAGTAGCCTGACCATGGAAGTCATGGCAGTAAGTAAAGCAATAACATGGCTCGAGACACAGACATTCACTAGGGCTTGTTTCCTTAGCGACTCAATGAACATGATCAAGAGGATAGAGGAGGGGTCGATCCGAAGAGAATGGTTGCTGCCTCTGGAGCGGTCTCGGCTGGCAAAGATTAGTTTCATCTTCGTGCCAGGGCATGCGGGAGTACAAGGAAATGAGCGGGCTGACAAGCTCGCAGGTGAGGCTACTGTGGAGGGCGGACGCGCCATGGACCAGGCTGACATTCTGAATGCTCTACGAGAAGTGAGACTTTTGCAAGAACCAAGTGATGACTGTGAATCTACAACAATGGCCAGACTGCGAGAGCAGCAAATTAAAAGAGGGGTGCCAAACAAGAACACTACGCAGGAAGCCAAAGAAGATTGATAAACCAACACAGAACTGGCGTCGTTAGCCGCTACACGCTGCGGGATTTGCTGAGGAGGGGATCCGAGCACTTATGGACTGAATGGTCCGATGTGCAACGAGGATGATCTGTCGACTAACTAACTAACTCTACAGGAGTGAACAGGATATATGTGTAGATCTGTTAGAAACGTTCCAAAATAGTGCTGTGCATTGTTAGTTAGTTAGTCGACAGATCATCCTCGCTGCACATCGAACCATTCAGTCCATAAGTGCTCGGATCCCCTCCTCAGCAAATCCCGCAGCGTGTAGCGGCTAACGACGCCAGTTCTGTGTTGGTTTATAAATCTTCTTTGGCTTCCTGCGTAGTGTTCTTGTTTGGCCACACCTCTTTTAATTTGATGCTCTAGCAGTCTGGCCATTGTTGTAGATTCACAGTCATCACTTGGTTCTCGCAAAAGTCTCACATCACGTAGAGCATTCAGAATGTCAGCCTGGTCCATGGCGCGTCCGCCCTCCACAGTAGCCTCACCTGCGAGCTTGTCAGCCCGCTCATTTCCTTGTACTCCCGCATGCCCTGGCACGAAGATGAAACTAATCTTTGCCAGCCGAGACCGCTTCAGAGGCAGCAACCATTCTCTTCGGATCGACCCCTCCTCTATCCTCTTGATCATGTTCATTGAGTCGCTAAGGAAACAAGCCCTGGTGAATGTCTGTGTCTCGAGCCATGTTATTGCTTTACTTACTGCCATGACTTCCATGGTCAGGCTACTTGTGGTTTCAGTGAAAGCACCAGAGTCCTCCTTCACAATTCTCCCTCCGGCCCGAGCTGTAAAGGCCCATGAGCTTCTCACATGTCGGACGACCGACCCATCTGTGTAGATGACCGCGTCACTGTCTAGCGAATTCTCGAAAATCAACGCTTGTACTTCAGCCTCCACAGCAGCCGGATTTTCTTGTCTGCATTTTCTATCTAGTTGGATGCAAACTGAAAAGGATGTGCAGAAGTCTGTTGGCACTTGCACCCACTCCTCGCCAGGTTCTAAGTCCTCAAGTGAACACACCTGTTGAAGAATGTCTTCGGCTTGACCCATCCACGACCGTCCTCTTTTAACCTGCTGCCCTTCACCTTCCTAATTTCACTATGCAGTGGATGTTGTGTGTTTGCGTTAATTCTGAGGTAGGCGCGTGCCCTGCAAACTTGTATTCTCTCTTCAATGGTTGGAAAATCAAGAAGGTAGCGCATCGCCCTGCATGCTGTATCTCTTGTACATCCAAGAATAATGCGCATAGCTTCATTCTGTATCCTTTCCATTCTTTCTATCTGCTTATGGCTGAGAGTCAAGATTGCCATTGCATACTCCAAACAGACATGACCAGCCCCTCGTACAGAAGACATAGATGGCGCTGCTCACAGTTTGCTGCCGCCATCACCCGCATCGCTGCCAAACCCCGCTTGGCCTTTGTTATCACCTGGTCTATGTGCACATTATAAGCAAGGCTTCGATCAAACCGTATCCCCAGGTAATTCATTGCCTGCGTTCTTTCCACCGTCTCTGAACACAGCATTACAGTTGGTGTTGGATTGTTGACAATATGATTATTCAACGAGAACCAAGTCACTGTTGCCTTTGTTGGGTTGACCATTGCCCCAGCTTCATCACACCAAGTACTTATGCGATTGAGTTCGGTTGTAGTTCCCCAGCAACCTCCTCTCTATCCTTACCCTGACGATACACTAAAACATCATCGGCATATGACAATGTCCTGCCAGGTCCAGTGATCTGCTCACTGGTGATTCTCACTGTGTAGGCGTTGAACAGTACCGGAGATAATGGTGATCCCTGTGGTAGGCCAGGATATATTGTTGTTGGTTCCGAAGTCCAACTGCCACATCTAAAAACTACTTTCCGTTGGAAGAGGGCTGCAGCGATCCAACTAAGGAGGAATGGACTTACGTTTAGTTTACGTTTAGTACGTTTAGCTGTGCATTGTGTTCATTCATAGTTAATAAATCTCACGTGTGTGCAAACCGGTGTTCTCAAGTGATTAATAGCTGTTGATCAAAGTAATGATCTGTGATGTGATACATGTGGCTGATCCATCCTGCACTACTCAGTGATATCTGCAAAATATACGGACTTTAGACAACAGTCTGTGTCTGCCTGTTGCAAGGGATTGCGAAACCATGTTTTTTTTTCCCAACAATAATCGTCATTAAAGTGTGGGAGTGTGTTCATATTAGTTTTAGTGTTTATGTGAGTGTGTGTGTGTAGATGGGTGTGTGTATGTGTTTATGTGTGGTTATGAGTGTGTATGTGTGTGTATGTTTGTATGTGCGTATGTGTGTATGTGTGTGTGTGTTTGCGTGTATGTGTGTATGTATCTTTATGTGTGTAATGTGTGTACTTGTATGTATGTGTGTGAATGTGTATGTATGTGTGTATTGTGTGTATGTGTGAGTATGTGTGTTTATGTGTCTACATGTGTGTATCTGTGTGTATGTGTTTGTATGTGTTTATGTGTGGGTGTATGTTGGTGTGATGTTGTGAATGTATGCGTGTGTGTACGTGTGTACGTGTATGTAAGTGTGTGTGTATGGGTGTGTGTATGTGTGTATATATGTGTGTATGTGAGTATGTATGAATGTGTGTACGTGTGTGTGTGTATTGTGTGTGTACATATGTGTATGTGTGTATGTGCATGTGTATGTATGGGTGTATGTTTATATGGATGTGTATGTGTGTGTGCCTATGTTCGTGTATGTATGTGTATATGTGTGTGTGGTTATATGTGCATGTATGTAGTGTATGCGAGGTAGTGTGTATGTGTGTGTTATTGAATGTGTGCATTAATGTGAGAGTTTGTGCAAATGATGTAAGTAATTAAGCACGTATGTATTTGTGTGTGTGTGTGTGTGTGTGTGTCTGTGTGTGTGTGTCTGTGTGTGTGTGTTTATGAATGTGTGTATGCGTGTCTGCCTGTCTGATGGCATGGTAATATGCATTATTTATGTTTACAAAATCAATGTGAGAATGTTTATTATTTTTTATGTGTGTGAATGTAACATGCACAATTGATGAACGAAAGATGAAATTTTTTGGAAGGGCCGAATGTAAGTGGGCCTGCGTGCTGCTCAATTTGTGTCTCTTGAAAATATAGTTCTTTCTTACTTTCGTTCGTTCGTTTATTAGGCGTTTAGCACTGAGCCCGAGGTGTTAGGCGTGTTTGCCATGGACCTGCTGTGTTGTCCGTCAGTGTCACACATTTCATACGCTGGACTGTCTTCGGCAGTTTGTTTGATGTTGCCATTACCAACCTAGCCGCTCAGATTGCAGGTGACCTAACTGGCGTCAAAATTGGGATTTTACAGACGTAGAAGCCACGCTGCCTTCCCTTTGAGTGCCAGCCTTCTCCTTGGGCAATCATGCGTCATAGACTGGTAGACACTGAGAAGCACAATTTAAACTATTCCTCTAATTTCTCATTGCTCTTTATGAATAATGTCTTAATTTTTGTGGAACTGGGAGGGTGGGGGGGGGGGGGGGGGGGGGTGTCATTCCGGTGGAATTGCGACGTTCTATGAAAGTTATAATATAAGCAATCTACGTTATTCAGGACAGAGGAGACAGTATTGATATCTAAATCCTCAAGGGATCTGCAACAACGTGTTGAGCACTGTAGTAATAACGCGTACGAAAAGGGACTTTCCTTAAATATTAAAAAAATAAAACACATAAACAATTGTTATATGAAGGAAAATAATACAACCAAATTGTGGTATTACAATAGAAGGAAAAGTGCTATCCAAGTCAATACCTTCAAGTACATGGTGGTAAACATAACATTAGATGGAAGATACGTAGCACAGATTACGAACAGCACAGGCTTGGGCAAAAACTGCATTTCAGAACATGAAAGGTGTCTTTTTTCATAAATCACTTTAAAGTAATGTCAGAAAGGGAGTATGTTATTGTGAGCCTGTTCTCCTGTATGGCAGGGAATCTGTAATTTGTAAGATCAAATTAGGAAGAGTTTGGAGGCAGCAGGATGCAGTCTCTGAGACGACTGTTGAGAATACCTTGGACTGCCGGAATAATTATCAATAATTGCATGGAAGGAGCTAATGACAGTAGAACATGATGTGCAACTGTACGGAATAGACAACCAGTGTTCTGTGATCACGTGCTGAGAAGAGAGGAATTGGGAAACATGGAGATGACGAGGCAGATTAGCGACGGAAGAGGCAGAGGCGCACCTTGAGAAATGATGCTGTGTAGTATAAGACGTTTCATGGCGTGATGTCACGAAGAGAATTGATTCAGAACACCAAGAACCGAGACCTATGAAGAGACATGAAGGCTTACACCAATTGGCAAGGCACATGATAATGAATATAATTCTGCATTCAATGAACCATATGTGAGCATAACATTAACATTGATATGTCTTGTATTACAGGAGATGAAATTACCATGAAACAACTCCATGGCGCTATAGATGCTCGTTCAAATACACCACAATCTAATAAAAGCGATTCGGAGTTGCCCAGTTCCACTGAACGCTTAGATACTGACTATGTTTTTATATTACAAGTAATATTTGTTACTTTATTGTTTGGGTGTATCCTGACACTTACATTAATTACTTTTCCAATAAACAAAATGAATTAATGCTTTCCATTCATTTGATAACACATTTGAATGGGGCATAATCAAGATAATGTTCATAAAATACGGTGGTTACTATAATTAGCCTCATTGTAGTAGGCATATTTCAAATTGTAGTCATTGGTTTGAACACTAAACCAAGACTTGTATATGCGCTTACTGCTGTGTACAAATTAATGACTTTCCTCAATATTAATTGTTATGGCCAACGCGATAACTTTTATTGTATGTTTGTATATTATGTATGATTTCAGAAAATCCCTTCTAGAAGATGTCACAAGAATGCAAGACGAAAGCGACGAACTCTTAGACTATGACACAAGCGAGGAAAATGATTAGAGCAGTTGTAGTATAACGTTGACATAGTATTATGCCTGACATGAACCCAGGCTAATTGAGCTGGACCATAAATTGACACGGGCGTTTCATTATACGATTCCTGCTGCTGGCTGGAAACAAGATATTTTTGTTAATGGCTCAGCAGAATTCCATTTATTACTTTCTAAGTGTCAGTAGACTAACATGGATGTACACACATGCGTGTCCTCAAGCTGTCATGAGCTGATTGACGTTGAGTAGTTTACTAGAACATTCTATTTCTAGCTTTCACGATCCTCTATTTACTTTTTTAAGAGTCACAGAGTGAGATGTATGAAACTTAACTTAACTCCGAACGGTTTTAAAATATATGTTGTCCATGAAGTCACATTTTACAACATTTCATTGCATGGCCATATTCTCACTCTCACAATTCTTATATACTATCAATATAAAACACTTATATAGAACAACTGTAAAATATCTAAGACTAGTTGCGGCAGGGAGAATGCTGCCATTGTCCATGATCAATCTTGATCCGTCCGACTGGGACTACCGTCGACCTCTGACAATGACTGTCATACAACAGATCATGTTCACTGTCAAACAACAATGACTGTCATATAACAAACCAGGTTTACTGTCAAAAATCAATGACCGTCTGCCAAACGGTGAATGAAGATATAAACAATAAACATCAGCTAAACAGCTCATCGTCCAAGGGCAAAAACCATTTGAACAGATCTCGAAAGCAATCCGCTAACATGATTGACAACTCGAAGCCGGTAGACGTGTCCGTTATGACCACATTTATTCTATGTGTTCAAGTTTGTGCTCAGATATCAGTTATATTTGAATAACATTAATAATCCTCAGAATACCGTGCCTGCTTCCAGCCAGGCGGGCCGGTATTGTAATTATATATATAAACATCACACAAGTGAGTCTATTATATAAATGCTGGTATAATGTCTCACCGCTTCTCGTCAGCTACTGCTTCTTATCAGTTGGCCTTCTGTGTCACCTTGCCATCACTGCCAAGTCCGAATTTACGCATTCGTATCTATCCATCGCATTTTGACTGTGAGGAATAGTGCGTTAACAATCTAACTCTTCTCTCCAGTAGTTATTAGCCATCAGTGCCATGTCCTGAAGGTTTGTAGCCAATCTTGTTTCCTTGACTAGAATCGTACTGCCGTCCTTGCCATCAGTCCAAGCTCTCTCTCTGTTGTTGCTAACTAACTATGTGACGTTTTCTATCTTCTCACGTCACTTAGCTAGTTTCTCCTATCTCTGGGTTCGAGATTCTCTCACAAATACAATCTGATGTCATTTCTTCTGACTTGCTACTTGGCAGTATGCCCCCTCTCCATTGAAAATGGTGTAACCATTTTAAAGTCTAGTCGGTTTATATAACCTGACATGTAGCAGTTCAGAATTAATGAGTCATATTTTCCCCCCATATATTCTATATATATAACCTATTGCTAATACGACGGTATGGTCTCCTATCAATCACACACAAAATCTCATTAAAAAAATTATTATTATATTACGGGCACGCACTCCAGTCTACACCCCCGGTAGACGTCGTGTAGCACCAGCCTATGGGAGGGCTGCGCTAACTAATCTATAAACATAGTATTAGCCCCTCATTTGCCAACAAAGGACAAGCATCCCCAACCAAACATATTAATCCGATTGAGGGTACGTGTGTGATTAACTGGTACCATTCCCTCTGTATTAGTTTTGACATTTTACATGTAATTATATGACTATTCTTTTCTCTGCTACGTTGTCATTATCGGCTACCGTATGACTCTTAGTCCTATGTTATATTTGATAGGTGAGGTCTTCTGCCTTTGTAGCTGTCGAGTTGTAAGAATCTTTATGACATTTCTATTTCTTTCCATTTGCTGTGGCGGCTATTAACTTATCTTGCTTATATTTACCTCAGCAGTTTTGCATATATTCAACTGTAATAGCATACTAACTTATACAGTAAACAATGCAGTGTACAATCTCTCTCAATATGTGACGCGACAAAAATAATTGTAGCCTAGTTTACGCGATGATGGTGGTTGAATATGTTGGCCTCAGCCCTGTTATTGGGTATCTCTGTAGTTAAATATTAGAGTACCAGGAATACTCCACCACTAATATTATACCCTGATTTAATAAATTATTTCATAAAATAGCAATTCAATAATTATAACAACATTATTTTAACCTGAAATAAATAGAAAATCATATTATACGCAATATTGAATCCTTTCACTCAGTCATGCTATTCAGCCTATGTATAGTCTGTACTGTTCTTCGTGTTTGTTGGTCTGAAATGAATCGTGTATGTATCACTTGATTGTGTTCAGCATTTATGTGTATGTGAAATGGATGTGAAGTGTGAAACTGATCAATGATGTGAAATATGGGTGTAAGTAAGTTATCATGGCTGCAAATATTATTTACATCTAATTAAAATAATAGCATTCGCCCTTGTGGGTGTCCGCTGGTGTAGCTCACTATCGACTCCACGTCGGTGATGGTCACCTCGAAATGAACAACAGTCTGACGTCATCATACCACGATCTTCGGAGTACTGTCGAGTTGCCAAAGTTCGAATGCTTTCCTCAATGCAATGTTAACACATCACATCCTCGAAATAGTATCGGATTAACAAGGTCTGAATGCCATGTCCCAACACCATTCCACTCGAACCCGTGTCGGGTTGACAAGGTCTGAATATTTTTCTATATAATCTGGCAAATAAGCAAAACAGAAAACTATTACATATCTGACACTAATTAATATTTAACTAACATATGTTGAAATGTTTGTTGTGTATTTGGATACATTCTATATGGGTGCTTAAAAGTGACATAACTATTCCGCCTGCTGTAGGAAATGCATGCACGAAGACAATAACATGAAATGTGATATCTGAATCGATTTCTACAGTCTACTGAGAAGATCCGCCAAGTTATTATCTTTGTCCAGTATATAACAGATATCGAGATCATAGTCTTGCAAAAGAAGAGACCATCTGTGTATTCTGGAGTTTTTAGGATGGCCATCTTTAAAGTCTTGTAAAGGCTTATTATCAGAAAGGAACAAGAAATTTTCAACCAAGCAGATATTTAGAGAATTTATTGACGCTTTTTTATTAGCGCTTAAGCTTCAAATTCAGTGACAGCATATTTCTTTTGAGCATCTGATAGTTTCCTACTAAAGTACAGAACAGGATGTAATTTACCATCATAAATTTGCAAAAGAATTGCTGAGATAGCGTGAAAACTCGCGTCCGTCTGCACTATGAAGTCTTTAGAAATATCCGGTAGTTTGAGGATTGGACAACTACTGAAAAAATTCTTAATCTGTTGTGGAAGTTTATCGTGTTCATCTGTCCATCTAATCTTAGCGGGTTGACATTTTTTAACAGTTCTGAAAAAAATTGCTGTCATATCAGGGAAATTGGGAATGAACTTTTGGTAATAATTTATGAGTCCGAAAACACTTCTAACTTCATTTTTGGTGGTGGGAGGTTTAATGTTCAGAATTTTGGTGACCACATGTGGGTCTGTTTTACGGAACCCATCAGAAATCCTTTGTCCAAGAAATAGAACCTCGGTGAACCCTATTTCAACCTTGCTAGGTTTAGCTTTAAGTCCATATTGTTGTATCCTTTGGAAAACCTGTTTTAGAATCTTAATGTGTGTGTCGATATATGCAGTGTGTATGCAGATATCTCATCTCATCTCATCTCATCATGTTCCTCTTGTACCTTGCGGTGTCGAGGTAAAGTATAAATTTCGTGAGAGTACAGGATTATGGGCTTCATATATCGATATTCCCATGGACTCTTCTATTCCCTCCGTCCAACGTTTACGTGGTCAGCCTCTTCCTCTGTTTCCATCTGGTCTGTACATCATTGCTTACTGTGGTATACTGTTGACTGGTAATCTACTTGCATGGCCAAACCATTTGACTTGCTGTTTTCTGATAAAATCTAGTGCTGCTTTAACCCCCACTTTAGTCCTGATTTCTTCATTTCTGATCTTATCTCTTCTTGATACGTTGAGTATTCTTCTCAGGAACCTCATTTCTGTTGTTGTGATTTTTCTTTTCTCTTTTTCTGTCATTGTCCAGGTTTGGCATTGGTAGCATAGAGTTGGCAGGAAGATTGTGTTGTAAAGTGCTTTCTTAGTAGTTATTGATACATGTTTGTTCTTTAGTATTGGTGCCATTTGTCCTATGAGTTGATTTGCCTTATTGCACCTATTTTCGATCTCGTCTTCTGATCTGCCATTTGATGATATTATACTTCCCAGGTACTTGAAACTCTTCACTTGTTTCAAGGGATGTTCGTTTAGGTGAATTGTCGTTGTTTGTTCTTTTTTAGTTATAGTCATTACCTCTGTTTTGCTTGTGCTAATTTTCATGTTATGATCCCTACACATTTCGTTTAGACTATTCATGTGGTCTTGTAATTCAGCTTCTGATTTTGCTATTAGTGCTTGGTCGTCCACAAAAAGGAGTTCTCTAATGGTTAGATTTGCAGTTGGTTCTTCTTCTGTGTTCTCGTCATGTGGTATTCTTGCTATCTCTGCTTGGCTGGTTTCCTTACATATGTTGTCTATATATGTTATGAACAAGAGAGGGGACAGGACACAACCTTGTCGTACTCCAGATCTTATGGTGAAGGGTTCTGAGTGTCCTCCAGTTATATGCAGATATCATCCATATAATTTGCTACATTAGTAATACCGTGAAGTAATCTTAGCATCATCCGCATAGAAGTACTCGGCGCATTTTGTAGTCCAACGGAATGTATGCATACTCGTACAGACCTACCGGAGTGGCGAAAGCAGTGATGTGCTTGAAATCTTTCTCTATGGGTATTTACAAATATCCCTTGGTGAGGCCTACCTTGATTTTGGATTTAGCCATCGCCATCAATCAGTTCATCGATGTTGGACATTGGTTCGGCGTCGAGTAACGTTTAGAGCGTTAACTTTCCGGTGATCGACGCAAATGCGCAACGAATTATCCTTCTTTTTCACAATCACCAATGGAGAGCAATAGTTAGATGTTGATTTCCTAATTATACCGCACTGATCTAGTTCCGAAATTTCCATTGTGACTTGTTCCAAGTAATGGACTGGAATCGGGTACGGTTTTACTTTGACAGGAATATTGGGCAGCAAAGTAATCTTGTGTTCGATTAATGATGTTTGCCCCGGCTTATCTGAAAAAAATATCACTAAACTGTTGTATCGCTGCTGTTAATTTGTATTTATCATGAGATGATAAGTTCTTATTGACCTGACCAGCCTGCCAACTATTGTTAACATTAATGGTTGATGTTGGTATTTGTTGTGTTACTGCATCATCTTGCTTTTCATTAATGACCCAACATGCTGCTGCTATTCTGTGTGGTATTTTTTGGACTGTCAGTGTTTTGTCTGTATTGCGCTCTGTGTATGGTTTCAGCATGTTAATATGGAATATTTTGTTCTTACCCTTGACATTTATTAAATAGTCCACGCCACTAATTTTTTGAACAACTTTAAATGGACCCTTCTTTGAAATGACGAGAAAATCTCTAGGGTCGGGTAATAAAAGTAAGACTTTTTCTTCTTCATTTAAGACTATTGTCTTGGCTTTTCTGTTGACGTATTGTCTGTATTTTCTCCCTGCTTTTGCCAGTGCCGATTTAGCAATTTGACATGCTGTCATTATTTTGTCTCTTAGATGTGTTACCATCTCGTACGCCTCCCTTTTCGGGTGTTCGTGTACTTTATTTGTGAGCATATCATTATACAATGTCAATGAGCCACATGGATTCGCTCCGTACACGAGTTCGAATGGGAAAAAACCTGTACTCGCTTGTGGCACCTCTCCGTACGCAAACAGTACCGCTGGTAACAAAATGTCCCAATCATTGGGTCGTTCAGCCGCAACTTTTGCTAGGGTTCGTTTGAGTACCCCGTTAAAATTTTCATTGACCCCATTTGTCATCGGGTGATACGGGGAACGGAATACCTCGGGTATGCCCAGCATCTTCATTGCTGCTTGGGTAGATGAAGAAATAAATTGACTACCTCTGTTGGATAGTACTATAATGGGAAATATATCCTACTGAAGATCAAAAGTAATGAATCTAAGATAGACCTAGATGTGATGGATCTCTATGGAATCGCTTCATACCATTTAGTGCATAGATCAATCATCGTTAAAATGAATCTATTGCCTCTATCTGATGTCGTGTTGAGTGGACCTACAATATCGACCGCTATTTTCTGGAACGGTCGAGATGCTAGATCAGTTTGTTGAACTGGTGCCTTAGGATGTTTACCTTTCGGTGTAGTCCTTTGGCATAGTCCACATGATCGGACATGTCTTTAATGTTGTTCAAATAGCAAGGCCAATAAAATTGTGCCAAAATTCTCTGTGTAGTGTTGGCTATCCCCATGTGACCTGCAAATGGGGGTCCTGCGCAAGTTTCAGTGCATCGTCGCGATATTTACTAGGCAGCACTGTTTGTAACAGGAGTGTTGCTCCTTTTCTATATTGCCTTGTCAGTATGTTATTATCTAAGATAAATTCCCATTTACCATGTTTCGCTTGTTTGGCTGGTTTGTGTACGTTCTTAAAGCATGTTTGTAATGTGGGGTCATGCTTCTGCTTTGTGGCTAAGTCTGTCGTCAGTAATAACGTGTTCTGTGTATTGTCACCAACGGTCTGCGGGGATGTCGTGTGCCTATTGTCTTCTTCTTTTTGGCGTCGCCCTTGGGCTTTCGTGAGTGCGTTCGTCGGTGTATGCTCGATCTCCCAGTCGATTGCTTCATCATGAGTGTCAAAGATCTAGATAGGGATGTAGGGAGTTTAGACGGAGCTTACAGGGGAATACTAGACAGGGGAGACCCAGGCGCTATATTTAGCTTGAATACAGGACACCCTTGTGTCAATAAGTACTTATGAGCGAGAGTATAGGAAACTCGCCGTGCAACAAGTAACTTGGGAATACCAGTAACCTCAGTTAACTGGCCAAGCGTGCTGGGACTCTATGCACGGAAACTCGCAAGCACACGCAGGACTAATGTCCGAAGTTGAACGCGCAACTAGAAGCGTGCCTCAGACGGGGGACAAGGACTGAGATAGATAGACGTGTTCGCTAGGAACCATATGTAGTTTATAGACAATAGTGTTAGCTAGACCTTAGATTCCAATTAGTAAATAGTATCATTATTTCCACCTCTTCATTGCATCTGTGGAACATACCATGTTGTTGATTAATATTGAAGTAATCCGCTCGCCGAGCTTATGTGTCATAAGCTCTAAATAAAAATGTATCCTTTTGCAAACCACACGAGTTATTGATTTGTGTTGTGCGAAAGTAGGGAGTCCTGAATAATCCTGTCACAAGTAGGTTGTTGACAGGCAGGACCCATTTGGTGTCAGAAGCTTTCCTGAGTCACGCTTCTAGTTGCGCGTTCAACTTCAGACATTAGTCCTGCGTGTGCCTGTGAGATTCCGTGCATAGAGTCCCAGCACGCTTGGTCAGTTAGCTGAGGTTACTAGCATCTTCGATGGCATATGGAATAACGTGACCACATTTTAATTTTCCATTCGCATGAAATTGATGACATGTAAGACATTTATTGAAATCAAATATATCAGTAACTGCTGCCACACTCTCACACACATTCTCTGGTAGTACATTCTCAAGGTCATAGTCAATGACACTATCATCATCAGATGACGTATCGATGAGCATTGCGTTGTTTGCTTTCATTCTCTGTCTGCCAAGACACTTTGCCGAATAATGGCCATAACTAGAACAAAAATAACATTTGATGGCTGTTTAAACGAATTTCTCCTATTCTCTTGCTTCTTTATGACTGTTTCTAAGTGAGATGGATAGGCTGGGTTCTTATCACACATCGAGTAACTTGGATGATACAGTTTATAATAAATACACAGTGGAGGCTTTTGATATGGCTGGTCTTTCTTACGATACTCTTTTTGCCTATAGGATTTACTTGGTTCATTTTTCACAAAGGCAGTGATCTCAGTCTCATGGATGGTGCTTTTAAAGACATCACGATTTGCCGAAAATAAGCCGACCCCCGTTTTTCTAGCTGTTGAATGGATTCTATGTCTGACTGTTGTAAGAACTTTGCAAATGGGGTAGGGACTGTAGCTATAACCTTGTCCATTACCATTAGATCTTGCAGTTTGTCAAAGTTTTTTCCCACTTTTGCCGCTTTAAGCCAGTTATTAAATGTGCTTTGCACGTTAGAGACGTAATCTAAGAACGTTTCTGTAGGTTTAGGCTTTAATTGTGAGTATTGAATTCTATACCCTGGAGCATCAAGCAGAAAGTGTTTCATGATTCTATCGTGGATGTATTGATAGTTATCCCTTAGTTCTGTAGGTATTGATTCTATCACTTTTAAAGGCTCACCACTGAGATTTCGCATGTAAATCATTGCCCAGTCCTCTAACGGTATTTTCTGGGTCTTGAGTTGGAACTCGATATTCTCCGTCCATGCAGAAATGGAATCTCCTACACTGTATGGCTTTATGAGGCCTTTATATTTGCTAAACTTATTCTGTTCTTCCTGGCTCTTCTGTTTACTAGAGGCTATTTGAATGTTTGACTCTATCTCTAACTCTTTCATCTTTAACTTTGTAGCTTCCTCTGCTTGTTTGTTGGCATGATCTAACTCCAACTGTTTCAGTTTCGTAGCTTCCTCTGCTTGTTTGTTGGCATGATCTAACTCCAACTGTTTCAGTTTCGTAGCTTCCTCTGCTTGTTTGTTGGCATGATCTAACTCCAACTGTTTCAGTTTCGTGGCTTCTTCTGCTTCTTTGTTATTTCGCTTCGTTGTTTCCTCTGATTCTTTCAGCTCTTTTTGATGCTGTCTTTCTAGTGCCCTTTCATCTCTCTGTCGAGCAGTTTCTTCCTTGTATCTTTCATTAGCCCATTTCTCTAAATCATCTCCCGTATGGCCTAGTACTACACCTGCCTGAATGCAGTCGTTTAACGATGCCATTTTGTGATCTTATGTTATTTTACAACAATAATAATATTTCAATTTCTGTCAAAGACCTAGGGAATACCACCTGCATGAGAAGTGGAGGAAAAGGATATAAGAGGAAATATGATACAACCCCTACTGGGAGTGGGGGTAACAAGGCCCTACCCAGGGAATAGAAAGACAACGGGAATGAGTGGGTGAACAGGTCTCCACTCAGACACATCAGTGTCAACCTGAGAAGTGAGAACTCTGGTCGGGTTGTAAGTACACCCGCCCAAAGAGATGTAAGGAACTCTTAAGAGAGTTTACCCGTGGATAGGCCACGTGAAGCATGCTGTGAACCGCAGCACGCAATCCTAGGGATCTTCGTGATCCATCCGCGCGTGGTGTGACTGCCACGGCTGAGTCTTGTCAGAGGGGGACTGACTGTTTAGATGAACACATCGGCCAAGCCGATGTAGTTTTTGTTATGTAGATAATAGTAGTGCTAGGGCCTAGGACTGACTTTGATAGAGTGAAGATTGTATACTATTACACTTGTAAATACTGTGCGAATCAATGATGGCTCTACATTTTGTGAGCGCCAAGCTGAATTAAAATGTGTAACTAATCCTCTTGTACGCCTTACGAGTTTGTCGTGTGGTGCAAGAGAAGTATCCAGTAATGCTTGTCAACTTCGGTTGTTGACAACTTGTATATTGCATTGTGGTATTTCCTTCTTCATAGTATCGACCATAAGCTGTGTCTTTTTACAATTGAATTATAATCCTAGTGGTTCACTGTGTGTAACAACTGCATCTACTAAATGTTGCAGATCCTGCTCATTGTCTGCAATCAAGACTGTATCATCTGCATATGTAATGTTATTAATGTTTCGTTCTCCAAAGATGATTCTTTTCATACCTTCTATATTTCTGAAAATATTTTCACTGTACAGGGAAAGAGATCTGGAGACATTACATATCCCTGTCTCACACCTCTCTTAATAGGCTGATATTGACCTACTTCATTATCAATTATAATGGCAGCTTGTTGTTTCCAATATATGGTTTTTGCAGGTTTAATGTCTTTCCCATCAATTTGAAGATCTGCGACCATGTCTATCATGTTCACATGTCTTACTTAGGAAAAGCTTTTGTGTGGTCAATAAAGCGAAGATATAGATCTTTGTTTACTTCTATAGAACGTTCAATTACTGTTCTCAGCATGGACGCAGCATTTAATGTGCCCATGCCTTCTACAAACCCACTTTGTTCTTCTACTATTTCAGGTTGTATTTTCTTCTTAGCTCTTTACATCATAATTCTTAACAAAAGCTTCGTGTTGTGACTAAATATACTAATTGTTCGATGCTGATCTCATTCCAAGGCTCATTTTTTTTGTCATTAAGGCTTTTTTTTATTTAAACAAATTTAACAATGTCACTGAACGGATCATAAATTAATCATTGCAATAATCGTCCCCTTTATAAAGTAAATTGCAAACAGGTATATATGGTGTTTGCTCGCGCACAAGAGAGAGAGAGAGAGAGAGAGAGAGAGAGAGAGAGAGAGAGAGAGAGAGAGAGAGAGAGAGAGAGAAGACGAAACAAATACTGAGGTTAGCTGCATTGGGTAGTAACTTCATCACAAGCACAATGGATTTATTTGGGGATGGGCGGAGCTTGGAGGTGGAGGTTGAACGAACTTTTGTATTGGTCATGGTCATGATATCCACTTCTCGGCTGACAAAGAAACTGATCTACGAGATACAGCCTCCCTTTGGGCACTGTAGCTCAATGAACCTTTGTCCCTGACTGTGGTAATATTTCCCAGTCCCCGGTGACAAAGAAGGAAAATGTGCTGATTCATTCTCCCCCACGATGGGTATTGTAAATATGTAAATAAAGGTTCTATAAGCCTTAATATCTCTCTGTTTTAAAATACTGGTTCTTGACGTTCATAAAAATACATTTTTGTAGTGGAGGGAAAAAAGGTAACCTAAAGATGGTAAAACATAATGGTGACAATAATACTAAGAATGATGGATTGAGGACAGTGGTACAAATTAGGAATGTAGAACTATCTGTGCAAGTATGAGTTTGAACATGCATAGTATGTAGTGTGAGTGTGAAACTGATGAGAGTGGCATTTTGCTTAATCTGTAAAATTTTATGTTAAAATAAATGCGTGAAAATGTGTGTATGTGCGTATGTGTGTGTGTGTGTGTGTATGTGTGTGTGCGTATGTGTGTGTATGTGTGTCCGTATGTATGTGTGTGTATGTGTGTATATGTGCGTGCGTATGTATGTGTGTGTATGTGTGCGTGTATGTGTGTATGTGTGTGTGAGTGTGTATGTGTATGCGTGTGTATGTGTATGTGTGTGTATGTGTGTATGAGTGTGCTTATATGTGTGTATATATGTATGTATGCGCGTGTGTGTGTATGTATGTGTGCGTGTGTGTGTGTGTGTGTGTGGAGTCTTTCGTAACAGGTATTTGGCCTGTGCCTGCTCCGTGGTGAAGGCGTTACAGACGCTGTTCGTTATCCCAATATCCGCGTTCGAAACACAGCTGTGGGCGATTTTGACAGCAGACCGCCTTGCCTTGGGTGTTTTGGAACTATTATGGCTACTGGTCGTTCAGAAAGCATTGACAAACTAATGAACGTAAACTTGCCAAGAAATCATAAACAGCCAAAAAATGCTCGGGTTGAGGGCGACTTCCTGCTAAGGATATGCAACTTACTTTTTTTTTCGGGGGGGGGGGGAGGGGAGGGTTTAATTTGACCTGTAAAACAGGCGGTAAAAATAGTTTTTTTTTATATCCTGTCCCGGAAGAGTACTTATAAAAGTATAACACAATGAATGTAATAAGGAAGAGAAATAGAAAACTCAGTTAGAACATTTTCACGCATCCAAACTTATACCTATTATTTTTACATAAACTTTGAATATTATTTAACATTTAAATCAATATTTATGAACCATCTACCAATAGTTAACTGTTTTTAATTCGATACAAAATTTTGATATATACTACAATTATTCAAAGTAGATAATACAGTCAGTCTAATATTACTAACTTCCCTTTTGTCGCCTTCAGTATTTGACGGTTTCGGCTTTCGTCAAATTTTTTCCTCGAAAAATTTGTCTTGGTTTTCGTCGGTTGCCTCGGATTTCGTTTGCGTGACTGTGACAGAACGCCAGTGGCCCATGTCCTCATGCTTTCTTTGGGTTTGGGTAAACAGGGGGAACAGCTTTCGGGAACCCTCAGTTCTCTTGTTCGCTCAATCACCATGGAAGATAGTTCTTTGGGTTACTTTAACAACCCGATCTTTTCATAGAACGATTAGATATATGTCTTGTCTTCGGGGAAACCCGATAGGGCGCCTTACACCAAATACACACCAGTGCAACTTCTGGTGCAATTCATATCCGTTCCAACACCTACAGTTTGGTATTTGCAGCATGTCAATTTAATTTAAAGATTAGGACAAAAGTGCAACCTACTACTGGGGAATGAAAAGGTAATAATTGGGTTTTATTGAATACTGCTAGACCTTGGTTTATAAAGATAACTGGTTGTCTCGACTGGTGAGACGAATTGGCGAGACGGCAGTCTTGCAATATTGGGAGTGGGTTGACCGTTGTCCAATCTAGCTAAGCGTCTTGTTCTTGGCATTGCCTGGGAACGAATCTTAGCACTATAGCTTCCCAGATGATTTCGCTTGTTCTTGGCAGCAGATGGGCGGGGGCTATCTTTCTTCATACGGCCTGAACTCTGCATACTGTCATCTTTCATGTGACTATAAACATTACATATCCACGGATTCCCACCATTTATGTTCTGTCTTCTGAAAACGGAAGAAGGGATCCACTGGGCTATCTCTTTCATCTTTTAGCGGATAGGGTGGCCGGGTGAACTGAATAGTTACTGGTAGATAAGATCATCTAGTTCTACGTGTAATGTTAGGCACTACCGGTACATTGCGGCGACAGCTCAGACAAGAGCAGCAGCCGGAAGGAGTAGTATCTTCTTTCCTATTCTTGCTAGGGATGGGGAACTACACTGCGTGCCATACAACCACACTACTATAATATTAGTTAAGGGGGAGAAACACATATCACTAAGCACACCACACCACAAGAGCTTTGTCGTGAGAAAGGCATGGATTGCAAGTGAGAGAGAAGCCGGGAAACGAATGTGCCCAATAATAATAAAGGCAGGGTATGAGTGTGGAGAGTGAGTCTTGTATGCAAAAAGGTGCATTGGGTAGCCGACAGGACGTCTACAAGATGGAGGTCTACTCAAGCCAGGACGTAGCCAATCCAGGGGTTACCTGACATGTCAGACCCATTCACGCGGGCTCTTATCTAATTGATTAGGTAAGCCAAAATGCATGACAAATTTATTAACTGAGGCCCAATTGGATCTCAGGATTGTGGTGCATGAGTCAGCCCGGTCGCTCACTAATCGTTTTCATCTCCAGGGTCCTTCATTTGGCAGTAAAGAAGTTGACAGTCTCGACAGGGCTTCTATGCCTAAAGCAATATGCAACTGATTAAGCCAGGTCAAGTTATTGGCCATACCAGGTAGAATGTTTCTAACTATGAGGGAGAATCAGGACTAAAATTAAACGAGTGACAATATCGCAACTCAAGTCTTCTCGTCGACTTAAGGTCGAGTGTTTGGTTATGATTCTGGTTGGACCTACGCCTAATTCCCATCCTTGTTCGGGACAGCGAAAGACTCCGACCCATTCCCCATACACAAACTGTTCTCATGATATTATTTCCCAACCAAAATTGTACCAAGTGATCCCATGGCACTTTCCCAGACCAGTTGAGTGACTATATCGTGTGGGCCACGGAAACCTGGAAGCCTGGTTCTACAGCAGCCTGTTGTTCGAGCAACCTACGCTGGAAAGTGAGACCTGAGGATTTGTCCAATGAGGTGGATGTGAACTAACGGGACAATATTGAGATCTGTGGTCTATGATGTTCAGAGTTATGTTGCTTCATGTCTGGACTAGAGTTATCTCGTCAGTTTGTTTATAGACTTTTTATAGGTTCATCTGTCTTGATGTTTTCTGTGCTGTCCTTTATTAAGGTATTAAATTCTAATTATAGTTACTGGGACGATTGTCATGTTATGTTTGTATCAGCCAGAAAGACACTGCAGGAAATAGACCCCGAGGTCGAAAGAGAGAGTGACAGTGAGTCCGGGGAACGGAGGAGGGTTGGCAAGCAAAGACCTATCCCAGCCAGGGCGAAAGAATAGTTTTGAAACATTGTGTCATAGTTATTTGGGACCCTCCACGTAGCTTGGTACAATATCTGGGGGCACGTCGCGGGATATTTGAAATCCTGGTGGAGTTCTGGCTGATATAGTGATCCATCCATCCATCATGTGCCATGCCGGTAAGCGTGGGCGGTCATGTTCTGCCATCTCACTCGATCACCAGAGTCATGGATCAGCTCCGTGTTTCTGTCTCGACCATACCAGAAGGCCAAGCCATCCAGGTACTTGCTTCTAGGTCGTATCCTTGGTCTGTTCCCCTCGATCTTACCAGTTGTCACCAAATTCTCCAATCCATTTCTTCTCATAACATGCCCAAAGAATTTTGACTGTCTACGTCTAATTTCTCTAATCAATTTACGATCTCCATTTGCTTCTTGAAGGACTTGTTCATTGGTCTTTCTGGCTGTCCATGGTATTCTTTGCATTTTCCTCAGAAACCACATCTCTACAGCCATCAGATGTTTTTCAGCCTGACTGCTCATTGTCCACGCTTCACATCCATATAAAAGTAGAGGTTCTATGTAGCATCTCAACACTCTTTTTCTCGTTTCAATTGACATCTTTTTATTGGTCAATATGTTTTTCATCTTGCTAAAGGCTACTTTTGCCATGGCGATTCTTGTTCTAATCTCTTCAAGGCATCTCCCATCAGATGTTATTACTGTTCCGAGATAATTGTACCTACTCACTTGTTGAAAAATACTATTTCAGGTTGTATTTCTTCTTAGCTCTTTACATCATAATTCTTAACAAAAGCTTCGTGTTGTGACTAAATATACTAATTGTTCGATGCTGATCTCATTCCAAGGCTCATTTTTTTTGTCATTAAGGCTTTTTTTTATTTAAACAAATTTAACAATGTCACTGAACGGATCATAAATTAATCATTGCAATAATCGTCCCCTTTATAAAGTAAATTGCAAACAGGTATATATGGTGTTTGCTCGCGCACAAGAGAGAGAGAGAGAGAGAGAGAGAGAGAGAGAGAGAGAGAGAGAGAGAGAGAGAGAGACGAAACAAATACTGAGGTTAGCTGCATTGGGTAGTAACTTCATCACAAGCACAATGGATTTATTTGGGGAGGGCGGAGCTTGGAGGTGGAGGTTGAACGAACTTTTGTATTGGTCATGGTCATGATATCCACTTCTCGGCTGACAAAGAAACTGATCTACGAGATACAGCCTCCCTTTGGGCACTGTAGCTCAATGAACCTTTGTCCCTGACTGTGGTAATATTTCCCAGTCCCCGGTGACAAAGAAGGAAAATGTGCTGATTCATTCTCCCCCACGATGGGTATTGTAAATATGTAAATAAAGGTTCTATAAGCCTTAATATCTCTCTGTTTTAAAATACTGGTTCTTGACGTTCATAAAAATACATTTTTGTAGTGGAGGGAAAAAAGGTAACCTAAAGATGGTAAAACATAATGGTGACAATAATACTAAGAATGATGGATTGAGGACAGTGGTACAAATTAGGAATGTAGAACTATCTGTGCAAGTATGAGTTTGAACATGCATAGTATGTAGTGTGAGTGTGAAACTGATGAGAGTGGCATTTTGCTTAATCTGTAAAATTTTATGTTAAAATAAATGCGTGAAAATGTGTGTATGTGCGTATGTGTGTGTGTGTGTGTGTGTATGTGTGTGTGCGTATGTGTGTGTATGTGTGTCCGTATGTATGTGTGTGTATGTGTGTATATGTGCGTGCGTATGTATGTGTGTGTATGTGTGCGTGTATGTGTGTATGTGTGTGTGAGTGTGTATGTGTATGCGTGTGTATGTGTATGTGTGTGTATGTGTGTATGAGTGTGCATATATGTGTGTATATATGTATGTATGCGCGTGTGTGTGTATGTATGTGTGCGTGTGTGTGTGTGTGTGTGTGGAGTCTTTCGTAACAGGTATTTGGCCTGTGCCTGCTCCGTGGTGAAGGCGTTACAGACGCTGTTCGTTATCCCAATATCCGCGTTCGAAACACAGCTGTGGGCGATTTTGACAGCAGACCGCCTTGCCTTGGGTGTTTTGGAACTATTATGGCTACTGGTCGTTCAGAAAGCATTGACAAACTAATGAACGTAAACTTGCCAAGAAATCATAAACAGCCAAAAAATGCTCGGGTTGAGGGCGACTTCCTGCTAAGGATATGCAACTTACTTTTTTTTTTTGGGGGGGGGGGGGAGGGGAGGGTTTAATTTGACCTGTAAAACAGGCGGTAAAAATAGTTTTTTTTTTATATCCTGTCCCGGAAGAGTACTTATAAAAGTATAACACAATGAATGTAATAAGGAAGAGAAATAGAAAACTCAGTTAGAACATTTTCACGCATCCAAACTTATACCTATTATTTTTACATAAACTTTGAATATTATTTAACATTTAAATCAATATTTATGAACCATCTACCAATAGTTAACTGTTTTTAATTCGATACAAAATTTTGATATATACTACAATTATTCAAAGTAGATAATACAGTCAGTCTAATATTACTAACTTCCCTTTTGTCGCCTTCAGTATTTGACGGTTTCGGCTTTCGTCAAATTTTTTCCTCGAAAAATTTGTCTTGGTTTTCGTCGGTTGCCTCGGATTTCGTTTGCGTGACTGTGACAGAACGCCAGTGGCCCATGTCCTCATGCTTTCTTTGGGTTTGGGTAAACAGGGGGAAACAGCTTTCGGGAACCCTCAGTTCTCTTGTTCGCTCAATCACCATGGAAGATAGTTCTTTGGGTTACTTTAACAACCCGATCTTTTCATAGAACGATTAGATATATGTCTTGTCTTCGGGGAAACCCGATAGGGCGCCTTACACCAAATACACACCAGTGCAACTTCTGGTGCAATTCATATCCGTTCCAACACCTACAGTTTGGTATTTGCAGCATGTCAATTTAATTTAAAGATTAGGACAAAAGTGCAACCTACTACTGGGGAATGAAAAGGTAATAATTGGGTTTTATTGAATACTGCTAGACCTTGGTTTATAAAGATAACTGGTTGTCTCGACTGGTGAGACGAATTGGCGAGACGGCAGTCTTGCAATATTGGGAGTGGGTTGACCGTTGTCCAATCTAGCTAAGCGTCTTGTTCTTGGCATTGCCTGGGAACGAATCTTAGCACTATAGCTTCCCAGATGATTTCGCTTGTTCTTGGCAGCAGATGGGGCGGGGGCTATCTTTCTTCATACGGCCTGAACTCTGCATACTGTCATCTTTCATGTGACTATAAACATTACATATCCACGGATTCCCACCATTTATGTTCTGTCTTCTGAAAACGGAAGAAGGGATCCACTGGGCTATCTCTTTCATCTTTTAGCGGATAGGGTGGCCGGGTGAACTGAATAGTTACTGGTAGATAAGATCATCTAGTTCTACGTGTAATGTTAGGCACTACCGGTACATTGCGGCGACAGCTCAGACAAGAGCAGCAGCCGGAAGGAGTAGTATCTTCTTTCCTATTCTTGCTAGGGATGGGGAACTACACTGCGTGCCATACAACCACACTACTATAATATTAGTTAAGGGGGAGAAACACATATCACTAAGCACACCACACCACAAGAGCTTTGTCGTGAGAAAGGCATGGATTGCAAGTGAGAGAGAAGCCGGGAAACGAATGTGCCCAATAATAATAAAGGCAGGGTATGAGTGTGGAGAGTGAGTCTTGTATGCAAAAAGGTGCATTGGGTAGCCGACAGGACGTCTACAAGATGGAGGTCTACTCAAGCCAGGACGTAGCCAATCCAGGGGTTACCTGACATGTCAGACCCATTCACGCGGGCTCTTATCTAATTGATTAGGTAAGCCAAAATGCATGACAAATTTATTAACTGAGGCCCAATTGGATCTCAGGATTGTGGTGCATGAGTCAGCCCGGTCGCTCACTAATCGTTTTCATCTCCAGGGTCCTTCATTTGGCAGTAAAGAAAGTTGACAGTCTCGACAGGGCTTCTATGCCTAAAGCAATATGCAACTGATTAAGCCAGGTCAAGTTATTGGCCATACCAGGTAGAATGTTTCTAACTATGAGGGAGAATCAGGACTAAAATTAAACGAGTGACAATATCGCAACTCAAGTCTTCTCGTCGACTTAAGGTCGAGTGTTTGGTTATGATTCTGGTTGGACCTACGCCTAATTCCCATCCTTGTTCGGGACAGCGAAAGACTCCGACCCATTCCCCATACACAAACTGTTCTCATGATATTATTTCCCAACCAAAATTGTACCAAGTGATCCCATGGCACTTTCCCAGACCAGTTGAGTGACTATATCGTGTGGGCCACGGAAACCTGGAAGCCTGGTTCTACAGCAGCCTGTTGTTCGAGCAACCTACGCTGGAAAGTGAGACCTGAGGATTTGTCCAATGAGGTGGATGTGAACTAACGGGACAATATTGAGATCTGTGGTCTATGATGTTCAGAGTTATGTTGCTTCATGTCTGGACTAGAGTTATCTCGTCAGTTTGTTTATAGACTTTTATAGGTTCATCTGTCTTGATGTTTTCTGTGCTGTCCTTTATTAAGGTATTAAATTCTAATTATAGTTACTGGACGATTGTCATGTTATGTTTGTATCAGCCAGAAAGACACTGCAGGAAATAGACCCCCGAGGTCGAAAGAGAGAGTGACAGTGAGTCCGGGAACGGAGGAGGGTTGGCAAGCAAAGACCTATCCCAGCCAGGGCGAAAGAATAGTTTTGAAACATTGTGTCATAGTTATTTGGGACCCTCCACGTAGCTTGGTACAATATCTGGGGGCACGTCGCGGGATATTTGAAATCCTGGTGGAGTTCTGGCTGATATAGTGATCCATCCATCCATCATGTGCCATGCCGGTAAGCGTGGGCGGTCATGTTCTGCCATCTCACTCGATCACCAGAGTCATGGATCAGCTCCGTGTTTCTGTCTCGACCATGCCACAAGGCCAAGCCATCCAGGTACTTGCTTCTAGGTCTTCCCCTTGGTCTGTTCCCCTCGATCTTACCAGTTGTCACCAAATTCTCCAATCCATTTCTTCTCATAACATGCCCAAAGAATTTTGACTGTCTACGTCTAATTTCTCTAATCAATTTACGATCTTCATTTGTTTCTTGAAGGACTTGTTCATTGGTCTTTCTGGCTGTCCATGGTATTCTTTGCATTTTCCTCAGAAACCACATCTCTACAGCCATCAGATGTTTTTCAGCCTGACTGCTCATTGTCCACGCTTCACATCCATATAAAAGTACAGGTTCTATGTAGCATCTCAACACTCTTTTTCTCGTTTCAATTGACATCTTTTTATTGGTCAATATGTTTTTCATCTTGCTAAAGGCTACTTTTGCCATGGCGATTCTTGTTCTAATCTCTTCAAGGCATCTCCCATCAGATGTTATTACTGTTCCGAGATAATTGTACCTACTCACTTGTTGAAGAATATTCCCATTTACTTGTATATTACATTGTGGTATTACGTCCTTCCTAGTGACGACCATAATCTGTGTCTTTTTACAATTTAATTCTAACCCTAGTTGTTCACTGTGTGTAACAATCGCATCTACTAAATTTTGCAGGTCCTGTTCATTGTCTGCAATCAAGACTGTATCATCTGCATATCTAATGTTATTGATGCATCGTCCCCCAATGTTGATTCCTTCCATATCTTCAATATTTCTGAAAATACTTTCACTGTACAGGGAAAACAGATCTGGAGACATTACACATCCCTGTCTCACACCCCTTTTAATAGGCTGATATTGGCTTACTTCATTATCAACTCTTATGGCAGCTTGTTGTTTCCAATATATGTTTTTTACAAGTCTAAGATCTTTTCCATCAATTTGTAGATCTTCAAGCATCCTTATCATGTTGACATGTCTCACTTTATCAAAAGCCTTTGTGTAGTCAATAAAGCAAAGGTGTAGATCTTTGTTTACTTCTATAGAACGTTCGATTATGGTTCTCAGTATATACACAGCATTTACTGTACCCTTGCCTTCCACAAACCCACATTGTTCTTCTCCTATTTCAGGTTGTATTTTCCTCCTAACTCTTTGCATGATAATTCTTAGCAAAATCTTTGTGATGTGACTCATTATACTAATTGTTCGATGTTGATCACATTCCAAGGCTCCCGATTTCTTTGGGATTGCAATAAATACAGAATTACATAACTCCTGAGGTATATTTCCAGTATCATATATTGTATTAAGCAGACTGGTAACTTTATCTATTCCATATTCTTCTAAAGCATTAATCATTTCTGTTGTGACGCTGTCTGAACCGGGGGTCTTGCCAGATTTCATGTGGTTAAGAGCATTCTGAACCTCCATCTTCAAAATTGCTGGTCCTTCATTATTATTTTGAACATTATACTGTTCGTCTCTGTTATCGTCATAAAGGTTTTTCACGTAATCTGACCATTCATGTAAGATCTGATCTTTTTCTATTATGACTCTTCCATCTTTTGTCTTTAGGCAGCCTGCTGATGTACGTGTTCTTTGATTAGTAAGCTCCTGAATTCTTTTGTGCATTAGTTTCGCATTGTTACTGTTGTGTTGTTTTTCAATTTCTCTGCAATTTTTCTCAAGCCATGTTTCTTTTGCCTCCTTACATAAGGTTCTGACTTTTCTGTGAATTTCTTCATATTTGGCAGGATTATTTTTGTTCTGTCTTCTTGTTTCCATTAGTTGTAAAATTTCTTCAGTCATCCATGTCTTACGGCCCACTTTCTTTACTTTTGGAATAGTTTTTTCTGCTGCACAACTGATTGAATTCTTCATCATTTCCCATTGATCATCTACATCTTGAAATAGGATCTCTAGATCAGACAATATATCAAATTTGTTCTTTACTTCTATGTTAAAATTATCTTGTATTTCTTTGTCAGTTTTCAATTTGCACAAGTCATATTTAGGGTTTCCTGCTGTATACTTGACTTTCTTTAACTTTACCCTCAATGTGCCTGTAATTAATCTGTGATCACTGTAACAGTCTGCATTTGGAACTGTTTTTACGACTGTTAACGCATTTCGAAACCTTTTGCTAATCAGGATGTAATCTATCTGGTTTTTAATCCTGCTGTCTGGACTCCTCCATGTCCATAATCTTCTAGGGTGCTGTTTAAACCAGGTGTTTCCTACAACCATTTCTTGTTCTTTTGCCCATTCTACAAGTCTGTATCCTCTTTCATTTCTCTCTCCCAAACCATGGTTGCCTACACTGCATCCATCGCCTTGCTGTCCTATTTTTGCGTTGAAATCACCCATTATGATATTTATTTCTGATTTTTTGCAGTTCTTCAAAGCAGACTCCATGTCATTATAAAATTCCTCTATGCTTTCTTCACTGCATTCACTTGTTGGGGCATATACTTGAATGACATTTATTTTAAAAGGTCTTCCATTTAATTTTACTAATAGGACTCTGTCTGACACAGCCTGATATCCTTTGACAGAATTTGATGTTTGCTTATCTAATATAATGGCTACACCTCTTTGCTGTTCTTCTCCCCCAGAGTAAATAATCTTACAATCCTCTCCTGTCCTTATCCCTGCTCCTTTCCATCTCGTTTCCGATATTCCTAATATGTTAATCTTCTCTCTCTTCATTTCTTTTTTGATGTTTTCTAACTTTCCATCTGCATTCATTGTTCTAACGTTCCAAGTTCCTACTTTCAATGATATTAATCTGTTGCACCTAGTAGCCTGTTGACGGTCTGGAGTCACCTGGTGCGCATGACTATCCCTACCGGGCGAGGTTGCTCCTATGGAGCACCCATTTACGCCGTTTCTCTGATTATCGATGATTTCACACAACATGATTTTCTTGGCATGTGTAAAGAAGGTAGTTTGCCATTGCTTTCCTTCCTAGCAGTGACCATACTGGTCAGTGACCGTAGCCATTGTCTCCTCAAAAAAGAGATCCTCTGCCTACCGTCGTGAAGGTGGAGACCATAACCTACAACTATCTGTTGGCTGCTCTCCATCTTCATCCACCACCTGCACCCATGGCTTCACGTAACCCTGATCGGGGGGCTAAACGGGTACTCCACCTTGCCCAAGGGTGTCCCGTAGGCTAGCGGAGGGAAGGAGGCGCCTTACTTCTCCTTTGATAGGGGATACCCCTACCCCGCTACCTGATATAGTGATAGGGGACAGATATTCTTGTCTACTATCAATAGGTTCTGCCTACCGTGCCTGGCTATTGTCTATACTCTTCCTGACACAGACTGACCGACATACGACGTGTAGTGGTCGTGTAATGTATCCAGTTGTGTACTTGAGATAGAAATTTAATATACAATTACCTAGTCACTTACCCTTTGAGTTTATGATGGCATCAGTTAAATTTAGTGTTGCTGAAGTACAGGCTACAGGGCGTGAGATGGGCTATGATGGGGCGGAGTTACAGAAATATGTGCAAGAAGTGGAAAAAGACTTCAGACAAGCTGTGCGCGAAGCTAAGAAAATTGAGGCTGAGGCTAGGAAGATGGAGGCAGAGCAGGCAGTCAGAGACCATGAGTTCCGTATGAGGGAGTTGGAGCTGAAAGCTCTAACTGCCAAGGAAAGCGAGGGTGCAGTGGGAGGCGCAGTTCTCCCTGACTCAACAACTTCTAGTGGCGGTCCATACCAGGCAATGAAGTTCCCATTACTCCCGTTTGATGAACACAAAGATAATATCGACCAGTATCTTCACAGATTTCAGTCGATGGCTTTGGCTATGGGATTGGAACGTGGGAAATGGGACTTGAAACTCTCACAGGGCCTGAGGGGAACAGCGTACGAGGTCTACTCAAGGTTGCCACCTGGTATGGAGAATGACTATGAAGCCCTGGAAAGAGCATTATTGAAAAGGTTCCAGATGACAACTCATACATACCGACAGCAGTTCAGAAAGTCGAAGAGAGAGCCAGGGGAGATGTTTGCAGCCTACAGCGTTAGACTTAAGTCTTACCTTTTGAAGTGGATGTCATTAGCTGGATTTGCTAACGACTATGAAAGTTTAGAAGAATTAGTGGTCGTGGACCAAATGAAGAGGATGATGCGTAAGCCATTGCAAACCTTCTTGCTTGGAAATGGGGCAGAAAGGTTAGACGTAGTCAACACATTAGCGGAAAGGTATGTGCTAGCTCATGGGGATAATGGGGAACTGTCGCAACCCAATCCCCGACCACCAGACACATGGTCTGGAAAGAAGAAGAACCCTAAAACAGCCCACACCAAGAAGGAGGATCCTTTCGATAAAGTTCCAATTAAGAAACCCTCTGGTAAGAGTCCACCTGGATCTCCTAAAAGAAAGTGGAGTGAAAAGTGGTGCGCCTACTGCAAACCTCCCACCCACAATACGGCCGTTTGCAGGCGCAAACAGAAAGACTCTCACTATGCTGCCTATCTTTTAGAAACCGGGGAAGGGTCTAACAGGGAGGTAGAAGGGAGGGGTATTGAGAACAAAGATTCCGAGAAACCACCAGTAGTAGAGAAGATACTTGTGAACGGAAAACCAGTCGAGTGTCTCTATGACACCGGTCTGCAGTTCGAGGCCGTAATTTCCTCACACTTAGTGAGCCCAGAACAGCTAACCGGGGAGTCTATTGAGATTGAAACGGCGACCAAGAGTGCGGTAGCGATGTCTCTTCCGATTGCGAAGGTAGACATCAAATCGAAATATGTTACCGGCACTATCCAGGCAGCCGTTCTGCTTGATCCGATCTTCCCAGTGATCTTTGGTTGTCGCTACGTCTTTCTAGGGATCCCAACAGAACCCATGTACGTAGGGGCAATGCAAATCAGATCTCAATCGGGAGATAAGCAGACGCCGGCCTTGATCGTGAATCCCTTGCCTGGGGAGTTACGAGCTGCTCAAAGCCAGGATGCTACTTTGCAACCTTGCTTCAACCAGTTGCCAAACAGTTCTGACCCACCAAGACGGGGTCAGTATTATATGAAGAATCGGTTAATGTTCCGGAGAGCCGGAGTGGAGGAACGCCAGCATGGACAGCTGGTAGTTCCTAAGGCCTCTCGGAACAACTTCTTCATATGGGACACACCATTTCATTCAGTGGACATATGGGTGTCGGGGCAACACTCCAGCACATATCCTGCCATTACTACTGGCCAGGGATGACTGGAGACGTGCGTCTGTACGTCAAGTCGTGCCCAGAGTGCCAGCGTGTGGCACAAAAACACTGGACAGCTCCGGTAATCCTGGGCGACATGCCCATTATGAACTCTCCTTTCGAGAGAGTTGCCATCGATCTTGTTGGTCCTCTCCCTCGGACTAGGAAGAGGAATATGTACATTCTTACGATGGTGGATTGCTGTTCCTAGTGGGGTGAGGCGATACCGTTGGCCACAATCGACTCTAAGCGAGTGGCTGATGCACTGATGGAGACCTTTACTCGTTTGGGATTTCCAAACCAGATCCTAACGGACAATGGGTCTCAGTTCTGTGGTAAGCTGATGGAGGAAATCTTTCGTATCTTCCAGATTAACCACAATCACACAAGCCCGTACCACCATCAGTCGAATGGGCAAGTAGAGAGGTTTAATGGTACCTTGATGACCATGCTTCGGAAGCTGGCTCAAGAGAAACCAGACAGATGGGATTAGTATATAGCAGCCGCCTTGTTCGCCTATCGGGAGGTTCCCCATGGGTCGACCGGATTGCCACCAGCCACTCTACAATTCGGGAGGCCAATCAAGGGTCCCTTAGAAGCCCTATTGAGATGTTGGACAGAGGAAGAAACTTCCGAAGAAGTTGTATCCTCATATAAATACGTCGAAGAGTTAAAGAAGGAACTCCAGACGGATTGGGCTTTGGCAGCTCAGAATCTGAGGGCGGCCAGAAAGAGACACGCGGCCTACTACAATAGAAGGACGAAAGATAGGTCTCTTAAAGTGGGGGGTCGGGTTCTGTTGTTGCTTCCAGTAGGTTCCAATAAACTCGAGATTGGTTGGCAGGGGCCTTTCCCGGTGGAAAGGGTTGTGTCCCGCACAAACTATGCCATCCGAATCAGGGGGAAATCTAAAATCTTCCACATTAACCTCCTAAAAAATATGAAGAACAATCTGATGGTACTTCTCTCCCACTCATGATTGGCGGTCGCGATGGAAACTGAATCGGACGAAGACGCGGATAGGGAGTATCCTTTACACGCTGGGGAAACCTATAGGGATGTACATATAAATCCTGATCTGTCGGCTGAAGAAACAGACCTGGTCATCCGTTTGTTGGAGTCCCATCAGCAGATTCTTACCGATCGGCCAGGGTGGACAGGGTTGGTCGAGTTTGATATGACTCTGACTACCCAAGACCCCGTTCGCCAAAAAATATATCCAGTGCCCTTTTCGAAAGAGAAGGCCCTGGAAGCCGAAATCCAGAAGCTTCTGGACGATGACATCATCACTCCTTCGACTTCTCCTTATAATGCCGGGGATGTCTTGTTGAGGAAGCCCAGTGGGGAGCACCGCCTATGTATTGATTACAGGCATTTAAACAGTTGTACGACATTCCAAGTTGAACCGTTACCGAACACAAATCAACTGTTTGCCAGACTAAATAAGGCAAAATACTTTTCGAAAATTGATCTAAGCCGGGGATATTATCAGATCCCTGTGAAGCCCGAGGTTCGCCCCTTGCTCGCCTTCAGTACTCCGAGCGGGCATTACGAATTCAACGTAATTTCATTTGGGCTGAGCAATGCACCCATTGTGTTCACCCGCATTATGAGAATGTTATTAGAGCCTTTAAAGGATCCCTCTGTGGTCTCGTTTATGGATGATATTCTCATCGCGTCTGACAATCTGAGGGATCACCTGAAGTCCTTGGGACAGATCTTCACAAGGTTAAAAGAGGAAGGGTTAACCACCCGTCCAGCCAAATGCATGATTGGTTATCAATGCTTGGAATTTCTGGGACATACTATTACCCCAGGGAGACTGGTACCGGAAGAAAAGAATATTGAGAGTGTCAGACTCGCACCCCGTCCTAAATCCAAAAAGGACGTTACGTCTTTCTTGTCTCTGTGTGGGTTTTACCAGAAATTTTTTCCGAAGTTCAACGAAATTGGGGTGCCGTTAACCGAAACCCTGAAGAAAGGATCGCCAGATCCTATTGTCTGGACCCCGAGCTGTGAAGAAGCTTATGGGAAGCTGAATCAGGCTTTTGTGGATAGGCCAGTCCTGCAACTCCCAAATTTGGAGAAAACGTTTGTTCTAAGAACCGACGCGAGTAACATAGGGATTGGGGCAACTCTGTTGCAGGAAGGGCGAGATAATCCTTCGGTGCTATGTCCGGTGGCGTATGCAAGTAGAAAACTGTTACCCGCGGAACGGAATTACTCCACCGTCGAACGGGAATGTCTGGCTCTCGTGTGGGCAGTATAGAATATTCAACCTTATTTGTATGGAGTACCGTTCAAAGTGCAGTCCGACCATCAACCTATGACGTTTTTGGCAACTTCTAAGAACTGAACGCGAGGTTAATGAGATGGTCATTGCTCCTACAACCGTATCAGTTCACGGTCGAATACATCCCCGGAAGGGAGAATGTGGGAGCGGATTTCCTATCACGGCATCCTATGATTGAATGTGAGGGTGGGGCCATTCGAACAGAACCTCTGGCAGTAGAAAGTTCGTAGTGTTCCACTTTCTTAAGATGGGGCCTATGTGACAGAACGCCAGTGGCCCATGTCCTCATGCTTTCTTTGGGTTTGGGTAAACAGGGGGAAACAGCTTTCGGGAACCCTCAGTTCTCTTGTTCGCTCAATCACCATGGAAGATAGTTCTTTGGGTTACTTTAACAACCCGATCTTTTCATAGAACGATTAGATATATGTCTTGTCTCCGGGGAAACCCGATAGGGCGCCTTTCACCAAATACACACCAGTGCAACTTCTGGTGCAATTCATGTCCGTTCCAACACCTACAGTTTGGTATTTGCAGCATGTCAATTTAATTTAAAGATTAGGACAAAAGTGCAACCTACTACTGGGGAATGAAAAGGTAATAATTGGGTTTTATTGAATACTGCTAGACCTTGGTTTATAAAGATAACTGGTTGTCTCGACTGGTGAGACGAATTGGCGAGACGGCAGTCTTGCAATATTGGGAGTGGGTTGACCGTTGGTCAATCTAGCTAAGCGTCTTGTTCTTGGCATTGCCTGGGAACGAATCTTAGCACTATAGCTTCCCAGATGATTTCGCTTGTTCTTGGCAGCAGATGGGCGGGGGCTATCTTTCTTCATACGGCCTGAACTCTGCATACTGTCATCTTTCATGTGACTATAAACATTACATATCCACGGATTCCCACCATTTATGTTCTGTCTTCTGAAAACGGAAGAAGGGATCCACTGGGCTATCTCTTTCATCTTTTAGCGGATAGGGTGGCCGGGTGAACTGAATAGTTACTGGTCGATAAGATCATCTAGTTCTACGTGTAAGGTGAGGCACTACCGGTACATTGCGGCGACAGCTCAGACAAGAGCAGCAGCCGGAAGGAGTAGTATCTTCTTTCCTATTCTTGCTAGGGATGAGGAACTACACTGCGTGCCATACAACCCCACTACTATAATATTAGTTAAGGGGGAGAAACACATATCACTAAGCACACCACACCACAAGAGCTTTGTCGTGAGAAAGGCATGGTTTACAAGTGAGAGAGAAGCCGGGAAACGAATGTGTCCAATAATAATAAAGGCAGGGTATGAGTGTGGAGAGTGAGTCTTGTACGCAAAAAGGTGCATAGGGTAGCCGACAGGACGTCTACAAGATGGAGGTCTACTCAAGCCAGGACGTAGCCAATCCAGGGGCTACCTGACATGTCAGACCCATTCACGCGGCCACTTATCTAATTGATTAGGTAAGCCAAAATGCATGACAAATTATTAACTGAGGCCCAATTGGACCTCAGGATTGTGGTGCATGAGTCAGCCCGGTCGCTCACTAATCTTTGTCATCTCCAGGGTCCTTCTTTTGGCAGTAAAGATGAGTTGAAAGTCTCGACAGGGCTTCTATGCCTAAAGCAATATGCAACTGATGAAGCCAGGTCAAGTTATTGGCCATACCAGGTAGAATGTTTCTAACTATGAGGGAGAATGAGGACTAAAATTAAACGAGTGACAATATCGCAACTCAAGTCTTCTCGTCGACTTAGGGTCGAGTGTTTGGCTTATGATTCTGGTTGGACCTACGCCTAATTCCCATCCTTGTCCGGGACAGCGAAAGACTCCGACCCATTCCCCATACACAAACTGTTCTCATGATATTATTTCCCAACCAAAATTGTGCCAAGTGATCCCATGGCACTTTCCCAGACCAGTTGAGTGACTATATCGTGTGGGCCACGGAAACCTGGAAGCCTGGTTCTACAGCAGCCTGTTGTTCGAACAACCTACGCTGGAAAGAGAGACCTGAGGATTTGTCCAATGAGGTGGATGTGAACTAACGGGACAATATTGAGATCTGTGGTCTATGATGTTCAGAGTTATGTTGCTTCATGTCTGGACTAGAGTTATCTCCTCAGTTTGTTTATAGACTTTTATAGGTTCATCTGTCTTGATGTTTTCTGTGCTGTCCTTTATTAAGGTATTAAATTCTAATTATAGTTACTGGGACGATCGTCATGTTATGTTTGTGTCAGCCAGAAAGACACTGCAGGAAATAGACCCCGAGGTCGAAAAGAGAGAGTGACAGTGAGTCCGGGGAACGGAGGAGGGTTGGCAAGCAAAGACCTATCCCAGCCAGGGCGAAAGAATAGTTTTGAAACATTGTGTCATAGTTATTTGGGACCCTCCACGTAGCTTGGTACAGTGACCACATAACCTCGTGGCTAATTTTGCAAAAACAAAGACATCCACACTTTCTTCTGATCGGGTTAAAGTTGTTTATTCTTGGGTGAGCATCACTTGCTAATAATAAAATACGAGAGCAGCATTAAGATTGCTGAAGTCGACCGCATGTTCGGGAAGTCGCCATCCCCGATAAGTTCCATTGTGTCGACAAAGGAAGCAGTAAAGGAGGCTAATGTAGCGAAAGGTATGAATGTGCTTACGAAACTGAGATCGCAAACAATTGAAAATGTCGAAAGTTATTATTAAATTGGATAATTCAAAACTAGTTAGATGGCGATTCTGTTTCTGAAGCAATCATATGTGAAAAGGACAGACAATTCTATACGGATAACATTATGAAAATGTTTGGAACGAGTGGGAGCCTCTGGCAGAGTGGCTTGAACGCCGGACTCTTAATCGGGAGACCCGAGTTCGAAGCCTCGGTAAGGTGTGGGATTTTTTTCTGTCCGGGGCATAAAGAAAATCCTAACCTGCACAGTTCGCGGGGACTGCACTAGCCAGGCGGCCTTAATTCCTCAAGCTCATAGACCCCTCTGCCATACACCGAAGGTACTATAATGGCAGTAAACGACGACGACAGTTGTGCTAGTGCACATAGTGCGTTTAAGGATAGCAGGGGATGGTTTGAAAAATTCAAGAGGCGCACAGGCATAAACAGTATTACTAAGCACTGTTTAGGAGCGATTTCGGACAAGTTTGGGGCCACAAATAGCATTAAACTATATATTTATTTCCTATAATATGTGTTTTTGGTATGCATTTTGGCGTGTCTAGAAATTAATTGGGTTTACATTAAAAAATTGAGGACAACCTACTACTGGCAACGCTGATCGTATTCTGGTATGAACCTAAGGCCCATCCACGTCAACGTGGAAGCACTAGACTCGAGTTTCGCTCTCATTTGAGCTCATCAGTAGTGTATATCCTTGACCGGTCCCGGAAACAAACTCCGGATCACTGGCGTGTGAAGCTGATGTGTAACCACTAGACCACGCGTACTTGTAGTACATGGTCATTGGTTTTTTCTATCTGTCCATGATATTCTTTGCATTTTCCTCCAAAAAAAAAAAAAAACAACATTTATGCAGCCATGAGAGGTTGTTCAGCTTGACTGCACATTGTTCAAGTTTCACATCCATACAAAAGAACAGGATCTATGTATCCCCTCAACACTCTTTTTCTCGTTTCAATTGACATTTTTTTTATTGGTCAGAATGTTTTTCATATTGCTAAAGGCTACTTTCTAAGTTCTGCAGAGCCAGCCAATCTGTCCGCCTGTTTATTTCTCAGCACAACGGCATGTCCCGGAGAAAAGATCCAGGTGATGCTTGTCACCCGTGACCTCCGAAGCGAAGCAAGCCACTCCGCACGAAGCCTGCCCGTCCTCACCCTCGTCAGCATGCTTTCTGAGTCAGTTACAATCACGATGTGTGTGTATGTGTGTGTCGTATTCTCCATCGTTAAAGTGCACCGGTGAGATTGCAGATTCCTTTGGCGGTCCCGGGGTTAAAATATGTGGCTATGAGATCCATGCACCCAGACGGAGAGCAACCCGACGAGAATGCAGGACGGCTGCTATCCAGTTTACCAACCAGGGATTTACCCAATTCTCTGTCAGTGCGGTCATCAAAATATCATAGCGAACTCTGTTGTGCGCTTCCTCGAGATCAAGCGCTGCCGCCATCGTTTCCTGTCTACTCTGGAACCCCTCATAAACGTCAAAGGCAAAAGTGGCTGCATTTGGACCAGGTATCTCTTCCTGGCCTGTAGCTCCCCAGGCCTCTTGGAAGAAGCTTCCCCTTTCCAAAAACTCTTGCAGCTTGACAGCGACTATCTTCTCTAAAACCTTGCCAAATGTATTTTGAATGGTGATGATTCTAAAGCCGCTAAGCTTTGAATGATGCTTGAATAGTTTTGGGAGAGGGATGAGATAGCTATGTAACCAGTCCTCCGGTACTGATGCTGTCCTAATGCTCTGGTTAAAGTAGTCGGTCATCTCCTTCAGGTCTAAAAAAATTTTTGTTGCGTATCCCTTACGGCACGTCGCAGTCAACACCAGCATTTTCAGCTGCTGTTGATGTACTAGGCAAGTGTTACGTTCAGTAGTTTTCCATTGTTTTCTGAACGACCGGCCCCTATACCTTTTTCGAAAAAACCAGCACCGCCGTTTATCGAACCCGGGTATACGGGCTCACAAACCGCGTTCGCAAGCCCTTAGCCCCTTCATGTGGCCATACCTAACACCGTCGGGCCCTGGTGCCGTGTCTTTTGCCTTTTTCAAAATATGTTTAACTCGTTCTTCCTAGTGATGACCTTAACCTATGTCTTCCTACAATATAATTCCAAACCCAGCTGCTCACTGTGTACAACAACCCCGTCTACTAATTTTTGCAGATCCCGTGCATTGTCTGCAATTAATACTGTATCATCTGCATATCTAATGTTATTGATGTTTCGTCCTCCAATGCTGATTCCATTCATATCTTCTACATTTCTGAAAATATTTTCACTGTATAGGGAAAAAAGATCTGGAGACATTACACATCTCTGCCTAACACTTCTCTTAATAGGTTGATATTGTCCCACTTCATAACCAATCCTTATGGCAGCTTGTTGTTTCCAATATATGTTTTTTATAGGTCTAATGTCTTTCCCATCAATTTGTAGATCTGCAAGCATATCCACCATGTTGACATGTCTAACTCTATCAAAAGCATTTGTGTAGTCAATAAAGCAAAGGTGTATATCCTTGTTTACTTCTATGGCACGTTCAATAACTGTTCGCAGCATATACACAGCATTTACTGTACCCGTTCCTTCTACAAACCCACATTGTTCTTCCCCTATTTCAGGTTTTATTTTCATCCTCACTCTTTGCATGATAATTCGTAGCAACATCTTTGTGATGTGACTCATTATACTAATTGTTCTATATTTATCACATTCCAAGGCTCCTGACTTCTTTGGGATTGCAATAAATGCAGAGTTACATAATTCATAAGGTATATCTCCAGTATCATATAATGTGTTCAGCAGTCTGGTGACTTGCTGTAGTCCAAATTCTTCTCAAGCTTTAATAATTTCTGTTGTGATGTTATCTACACCGGGGGTCTTGCCAGCTTTCATATGCTTAAGAACATTTCGAATCTCCATCTTCAAAATTGGCGGTCCTTCATTATTAAACCTAATATCATACTGTTCCTCTCTGTTATCATTATATAGGTGTTTCACATAATCTGTTCATACATGTAGAATCTGGATCTTTTTCTATTATGATTTTGCCATCTTTCGTATTTAGACAGCCTGTTGATGTACTTGTTCTTTTATTAGTAAGTCCCAGAATTCTTTAGTGCACTAATTTGGTATTTTGACTGTTGTGTTGGTTTTTTCAATGTCTAAGCACTTTTCCTTAAGCCATGCTTCCTTTGCCGCCGTACATAATATTTTGACTTGTCTGTGAATTTCTTCATATTTGGCAGAATTATTTTTGTTGAGTCTTCTTGTTTCCATTAGGTGTAAAATTTCTTCAGCCATCCATTTCTTACGACCCATCTTCTTTAGTTTTGGAATAGTTGTTTCTGCAGCCAAACTGACTGAATTCTTCAACATTTCCCATTGATCATCCACACCCTGGAATAGTATATATAGATCAGACAATATATCAAATCTGTTCTGTACTTGTTTGTTGAATTTGTTTTATATTTCTTGTCATTACCCAATGTACACAAATCATAATTAGTGTTTCATGTTATATACTTGACTTTCTTCAGCTTTATCCTCAATGTTCCTGTAAGTAGTATGTGGTCACTATAACAAGCAGCACTGGAAAATGTTTTTGCTATTGTTAGCTCGTTTCTAAATCTTCTGCTAATCAGAATGTAATCAATCTGGTTTCTGATCCTGCTGTCAGGACTCTTCCATGTCCATAATGTTCTAGGGTGTTACTTAAAGCCGACCGTTCAGAAAGCAATGATAAACTACTGAGCGTAATCTTGCCAAGAAATCAACAATCAGTTGAAAGATGCTGATGTTGACAGCAATGTCCTGTAAAGGATATGCAAACAATTTATTTCTTGTTTTATGTTCTCTAATTTGTCGTCGTCGTTTAACGTCCTAACGTTCCATGTTGCTAATTTTAATGTCTCTGTCCAAGTCTTGCGTTGATCAGTCTTTAGGCGAATCATAATGTACTATGCACTTTTAAAGAGGTAGTTTGCCGGCGCTTTCCTCCATGGCAGTAACCGTACTGGTCGGGTGACCGCAGCCTTTGTCTCACGAAACAGATCTTCTGCCTACCGTCGCGAAACTTGAGACCATACCCAACAAATTTCTGTCGGCTGCCCTCAAAATTGCATCCATCACCTGCCTTCCGTGGCTTCATTTGAACACTTCCAATAAACGAACACGAAATAACACCACATAATCCACAGGGAAACACTAAACAGCGTCTCCCCGAAGAATAAACGCGTCGCTTCGTCGCCATTTGTACCGGAAAACATATAGACCAATAAAAAGATGTCATTTGCAATGAGAAAAAGAGTGTTGAGGTGCTACATAGAACCTATACTTTTGTATGGATGTGAAGCGTGGACAGAGAGCAGGCAAGCTGAAAAACATTTGATGGTTGTCGAAATGTGGATTCTGAGGACAATGCAAACAATACTATGGACAGACAGAAAAACCAATGACCACGTCCTACAAGAAACAAATGAACATTGTAAACTGATTAGAGAAATTAGACGTAGACAGTCATACTTTTTTTTGTCACGTTATGAGAAGAAATACATTGGCGAAGTTAGTGACGACTGGCAAGATCGAGTGGAAGAGAACAGGAGGAAGGCAGAGAAGTAAATACCTGGGTGGCTTTGCCACGTGGCATGGTCGAGATAAGTTCACTGAGCTGATTCACGTCTCTGACGATTAAGTTAGATGGCGATACATGACCGCCCACGCTTATCGCCATGGCACATGATGATGATGAATTTTATTGGCATGTGAAGACATTCCGTACAATGTCATAACATTGTTTTATGTTAAGTCAAATGGAAACTCCGCCTTATTTTTCCATTTGCCTAAACCCATTATAGTAGATATTTAATACGCTTAATTTTGCCACACTTCCTTTTCCGTAAAACGAGAAAGTTTACAAATTGATCCGTACAGATTTTTCAATTTTTGGAAAGTAAATGGTATCCTCCGCATAAGCACGCAGCTTTTGCTCACTCTTCACTGGTTTGAATGTTCCTTTGACATTGTTGTCCTATGGTGTCTTTTCTAGAAGAGGCTCTAGGGCGACAACGTTCAGGCTTATAACTTCTTCCCCTTGCTCTATACCATTATATTTCTTAGAAGTGGTTCTTTGTGTTAGATTGTACCAGGGCATTCTTGTGAAGTGGCCAGACCATTTAATATCTTGTACACTAATGAACTGCAGGACTGGTTTCAGACGTAGTCTTCCTCTGATTTCTTCATTTCCAATTCTATCTCTCACAGTTACTCCCGTAGCTCTTCTAGGGCATCTCATCTCTGTCATGATTTTGCGCTCTTTATTTGCAGTAAATGTCCATGTTTGACACTGGTAGCATAATGTCGGCCATACAATAGTTCTTATGACATTTGCTTCAGTACTTAATGGGTATCTTTCTGTTTGATATCAAAGACATGAAAGACATTAAGGGAAGAAGGTGATGTGGCTGTGATAAAGATATGGAACACATACATTTGGGAGTTATTTGATAGAGAAAGAACAGAAGTGACACACAAAAGTATTATCAAGAGCAACATATTCTAAACGAAGACGTCACTAATGCCATCAAACATATAAGTATAAGAAAGAATAACATAATGGTTCGACCAGATGACATCACTGTAGAAGATGAACAAAGAACAGTATGGGTTTGTGGAAGGGAAAGGAACAAATAATGTAACATACATATTCACCTCCATTGGAGAGGCAAACTGGGACACAGACAGATCCAGACCGTTACTTTTGCTTTATAGATCATGTGGTATAATTTGATAAAGTGAAACACGAAGTAATCAAAATGTTGGAAGATATTAGAACTGATAGGAAAGATGTCCGGATTAAAATAAAATATTTACTGGAGCTAAAATAGAGACAATTAAAATTGGAAATAATGTGGATAATTATGAAAACATAACGCAGAGTAAGTCACCGGATCATTCTCTTTCTGTCGTGAAATAATAATGAGAGAGACAGATCAAAGACAGACCAGGAATACAAATGCGAGGTTATAACATAAACAGTCTGCGTTATGCAGAGCTCACAGGAATGGTATCTGAAACCTCGAGATATGTGTAACAACTGTTGATCACTGTAGTGATAAAAAGTGCAAAACATATACTTTCCTTGAATAATAAGAAAGCATAAACTATTGTTATATAAAGGAGAAAGATAACAATAGATTGTGTTTACAATAGAAGGAAAAGTGCTTAACCAAGTCAATACATTCAAGTACTGTGTATATGGTGGTAAACATAACATCAGATGGAAGATACGTAGCACAGATGAAGAACAGAGCAGGCCTGAGCAAAAACTACATGTTAGAAGATGTCGTGTGTCCCTTTAAAGTGTCGTCCCTGGAGTGAGGGGAGTCAACACCCACATTATATTTACCCCCTTATCAATATCCTGGAGAATCCACTAGCTTCCGTCCACCACACTCCTTCGGTTCATGGACACCTCTTTCTCTCTCTCTATCACTCTACCTGATCAAACATTACATATCCACGGATTCCCACCATTTATGTTCTGTCTTCTGAAAACGGAAGAAGGGATCCACTGGGCTATCTCTTTCATCTTTTAGCGGATAGGGTGGCCGGGTGAACTGAATAGTTACTGGTCGATAAGATCATCTAGTTCTACGTGTAAGGTGAGGCACTACCGGTACATTGCGGCGACAGCTCAGACAAGAGCAGCAGCCGGAAGGAGTAGTATCTTCTTTCCTATTCTTGCTAGGGATGGGGAACTACACTGCGTGCCATACAACCCCACTACTATAATATTAGTTAAGGGGGAGAAACACATATCACTAAGCACACCACACCACAAGAGCTTTGTCGTGAGAAAGGCATGGTTTGCAAGTGAGAGAGAAGCCGGGAAACGAATGTGTCCAATAATAATAAAGGCAGGGTATGAGTGTGGAGAGTGAGTCTTGTACGCAAAAAGGTGCATAGGGTAGCCGACAGGACGTCTACAAGATGGAGGTCTACTCAAGCCAGGACGTAGCCAATCCAGGGGCTACCTGACATGTCAGACCCATTCACGCGGGCCACTTATCTAATTGATTAGGTAAGCCAAAATGCATGACAAATTTATTAACTGAGGCCCAATTGGACCTCAGGATTGTGGTGCATGAGTCAGCCCGGTCGCTCACTAATCTTTGTCATCTCCAGGGTCCTTCTTTTGGCAGTAAAGAGAGTTGAAAGTCTCGACAGGGCTTCTATGCCTAAAGCAATATGCAACTGATGAAGCCAGGTCAAGTTATTGGCCATACCAGGTAGAATGTTTCTAACTATGAGGGAGAATGAGGACTAAAATTAAACGAGTGACAATATCGCAACTCAAGTCTTCTCGTCGACTTAGGGTCGAGTGTTTGGTTATGATTCTGGTTGGACCTACGCCTAATTCCCATCCTTGTCCGGGACAGCGAAAGACTCCGACCCATTCCCCATACACAAACTGTTCTCATGATATTATTTCACAACCAAAATTGTGCCAAGTGATCCCATGGCACTTTCCCAGACCAGTTGAGTGACTATATCGTGTGGGCCACGGAAACCTGGAAGCCTGGTTCTACAGCAGCCTGTTGTTCGAACAACCTACGCTGGAAAGAGAGACCTGAGGATTTGTCCAATGAGGTGGATGTGAACTAACGGGACAATATTGAGATCTGTGGTCTATGATGTTCAGAGTTATGTTGCTTCATGTCTGGACTAGAGTTATCTCCTCAGTTTGTTTATAGACTTTTATAGGTTCATCTGTCTTGATGTTTTCTGTGCTGTCCTTTATTAAGGTATTAAATTCTAATTATAGTTACTGGGACGATTGTCATGTTATGTTTGTGTCAGCCAGAAAGACACTGCAGGAAATAGACCCCGAGGTCGAAAAAGAGAGTGACAGTGAGTCCGGGGAACGGAGGAGGGTTGGCAAGCAAAGACCTATCCCAGCCAGGGCGAAAGAATAGTTTTGAAACATTGTGTCATAGTTATTTGGGACCCTCCACGTAGCTTGGTACAGTGACCACATAACCTCGTGGCTAATTTTGCAAAAACAAAGACATCCACACTTTCTTCTGATCGGGTTAAAGTTGTTTATTCTTGGGTGAGCATCACTTGCTAATAATAAAATACGAGAGCAGCATTAAGATTGCTGAAGTCGACCGCATGTTCGGGAAGTCGCCATCCCCGATAAGTTCCATTGTGTCGACAAAGGAAGCAGTAAAGGAGGCTAATGTAGCGAAAGGTATGAATGTGCTTACGAAACTGAGATCGCAAACAATTGAAAATGTCGAAAAGTTATTATTAAATTGGATAATTCAAAACTAGTTAGATGGCGATTCTGTTTCTGAAGCAATCATATGTGAAAAGGACAGACAATTCTATACGGATAACATTATGAAAATGTTTGGAACGAGTGGGAGCCTCTGGCAGAGTGGCTTGAACGCCGGACTCTTAATCGGGAGACCCGAGTTCGAAGCCTCGGTAAGGTGTGGGATTTTTTTCTGTCCGGGGCATAAAGAAAATCCTAACCTGCACAGTTCGCGGGGACTGCACTAGCCAGGCGGCCTTAATTCCTCAAGCTCATAGACCCCTCTGCCATACACCGAAAGGTACTATAATGGCAGTAAACGACGACGACAGTTGTGCTAGTGCACATAGTGCGTTTAAGGATAGCAGGGGATGGTTTGAAAAATTCAAGAGGCGCACAGGCATAAACAGTATTACTAAGCACTGTTTAGGAGCGATTTCGGACAAGTTTGGGGCCACAAATAGCATTAAACTATATATTTATTTCCTATAATATGTGTTTTTGGTATGCATTTTGGCGTGTCTAGAAATTAATTGGGTTTACATTAAAAAATTGAGGACAACCTACTACTGGCAACGCTGATCGTATTCTGGTATGAACCTAAGGCCCATCCACGTCAACGTGGAAGCACTAGACTCGAGTTTCGCTCTCATTTGAGCTCATCAGTAGTGTATATCCTTGACCGGTCCCGGAAACAAACTCCGGATCACTGGCGTGTGAAGCTGATGTGTAACCACTAGACCACGCGTACTTGTAGTACATGGTCATTGGTTTTTCTATCTGTCCATGATATTCTTTGCATTTTCCTCCAAAAAAAAAAAAAAAAAACATTTATGCAGCCATGAGAGGTTGTTCAGCTTGACTGCACATTGTTCAAGTTTCACATCCATACAAAAGAACAGGATCTATGTATCCCCTCAACACTCTTTTTCTCGTTTCAATTGACATTTTTTTTATTGGTCAGAATGTTTTTCATATTGCTAAAGGCTACTTTCTAAGTTCTGCAGAGCCAGCCAATCTGTCCGCCTGTTTATTTCTCAGCACAACGGCATGTCCCGGAGAAAAGATCCAGGTGATGCTTGTCACCCGTGACCTCCGAAGCGAAGCAAGCCACTCCGCACGAAGCCTGCCCGTCCTCACCCTCGTCAGCATGCTTTCTGAGTCAGTTACAATCACGATGTGTGTGTATGTGTGTGTCGTATTCTCCATCGTTAAAGTGCACCGGTGAGATTGCAGATTCCTTTGGCGGTCCCGGGGTTAAAATATGTGGCTATGAGATCCATGCACCCAGACGGAGAGCAACCCGACGAGAATGCAGGACGGCTGCTATCCAGTTTACCAACCAGGGATTTACCCAATTCTCTGTCAGTGCGGTCATCAAAATATCATAGCGAACTCTGTTGTGCGCTTCCTCGAGATCAAGCGCTGCCGCCATCGTTTCCTGTCTACTCTGGAACCCCTCATAAACGTCAAAGGCAAAAGTGGCTGCATTTGGACCAGGTATCTCTTCCTGGCCTGTAGCTCCCCAGGCCTCTTGGAAGAAGCTTCCCCCTTTCCAAAAACTCTTGCAGCTTGACAGCGACTATCTTCTCTAAAACCTTGCCAAATGTATTTTGAATGGTGATGATTCTAAAGCCGCTAAGCTTTGAATGATGCTTGAATAGTTTTGGGAGAGGGATGAGATAGCTATGTAACCAGTCCTCCGGTACTGATGCTGTCCTAATGCTCTGGTTAAAGTAGTCGGTCATCTCCTTCAGGTCTAAAAATTTTTTTTTTGCGTATCCCTTACGGCACGTCGCAGTCAACACCAGCATTTTCAGCTGCTGTTGATGTACTAGGCAAGTGTTACGTTCAGTAGTTTTCCATTGTTTTCTGAACGACCGGCCCCTATACCTTTTTCGAAAAAACCAGCACCGCCGTTTATCGAACCCGGGTATACGGGCTCACAAACCGCGTTCGCAAGCCCTTAGCCCCTTCATGTGGCCATACCTAACACCGTCGGGCCCTGGTGCCGTGTCTTTTGCCTTTTTCAAAATATGTTTAACTCGTTCTTCCTAGTGACGACCTTAACCTATGTCTTCCTACAATATAATTCCAAACCCAGCTGCTCACTGTGTACAATTACCCCGTATACTAATTTTTGCAGATCCCGTGCATTGTCTGCAATTAATACTGTATCATCTGCATATCTAATGTTATTGATGTTTCGTCCTCCAATGCTGATTCCATTCATATCTTCTACATTTCTGAAAATATTTTCACTGTATAGGGAAAAAAGATCTGGAGACATTTCACATCTCTGCCTAACACCTCTCTTAATAGGTTGATATTGTCCCACTTCATAACCAATCCTTATGGCAGCTTGTTGTTTCCAATATATGTTTTTTATAGGTCTAATGTCTTTCCCATCAATTTGTAGATCTGCAAGCATATCCACCATGTTGACATGTCTAACTCTATCAAAAGCATTTGTGTAGTCAATAAAGCAAAGGTGTATATCCTTGTTTACTTCTATAGCACGTTCAATAACTGTTCGCAGCATATACACAGCATTTACTGTACCCGTTCCTTCTATAAACCCACATTGTTCTTCCCCTATTTCAGGTTTTATTTTCATCCTCACTCTTTGCATGATAATTCGTAGCAACATGTTTGTGATGTGACTCATTATACTAATTGTTCTATATTTATCACATTCCAAGGCTCCTGACTTCTTTGGGATTGCAATAAATGCAGAGTTACATAATTCAGAAGGTATATCTCCAGTATCATATAATGTGTTCAGCAGTCTGGTGACTTGCTGTAGTCCAAATTCTTCTCAAGCTTTAATAATTTCTGTTGTGATGTTATCTACACCGGGGGTCTTGCCAGCTTTCATATGCTTAAGAACATTTCGAATCTCCATCTTCAAAATTGGCGGTCCTTCATTATTAAACCTAATATCATACTGTTCCTCTCTGTTATCATTATATAGGTGTTTCACATAATCTGTTCATACATGTAGAATCTGGTCTTTTTCTATTATGATTTTGCCATCTTTCGTATTTAGACAGCCTGTTGATGTACTTGTTCTTTTATTAGTAAGTCCCAGAATTCTTTAGTGCACTAATTTGGTATTTTGACTGTTGTGTTGGTTTTTTCAATGTCTAAGCACTTTTCCTTAAGCCATGCTTCCTTTGCCGCCGTACATAATATTTTGACTTGTCTGTGAATTTCTTCATATTTGGCAGAATTATTTTGTTGAGTCTTCTTGTTTCCATTAGGTGTAAAATTTCTTCAGCCATCCATTTCTTACGACCCATCTTCTTTAGTTTTGGAATAGTTGTTTCTGCAGCCAAACTGACTGAATTCTTCAACATTTCCCATTGATCATCCACACCCTGGAATAGTATATATAGATCAGACAATATATCAAATCTGTTCTGTACTTGTTTGTTGAATTTGTTTTATATTTTCTTGTCATTACCCAATGTACACAAATCATAATTAGTGTTTCATGTTATATACTTGACTTTCTTCAGCTTTATCCTCAATGTTCCTGTAAGTAGTATGTGGTCACTATAACAAGCAGCACTGGAAAATGTTTTTGCTATTGTTAGCTCGTTTCTAAACCTTCTGCTAATCAGAATGTAATCAATCTGGTTTCTGATCCTGCTGTCAGGACTCTTCCATGTCCATAATGTTCTAGGGTGTTACTTAAAGCCGACCGTTCAGAAAGCAATGATAAACTACTGAGCGTAATCTTGCCAAGAAATCAACAATCAGTTGAAAGATGCTGATGTTGACAGCAATGTCCTGTAAAGGATATGCAAACAATTTATTTCTTGTTTTATGTTCTCTAATTTGTCGTCGTCGTTTAACGTCCTAACGTTCCATGTTGCTAATTTTAATGTCTCTGTCCAAGTCTTGCGTTGATCAGTCTTTAGGCGAATCATAATGTACTATGCACTTTTAAAGAGGTAGTTTGCCGGCGCTTTCCTCTATGGCAGTAACCGTACTGGTCGGGTGACCGCAGCCTTTGTCTCACGAAACAGATCTTCTGCCTACCGTCGCGAAACTTGAGACCATACCCAACAAATTTCTGTCGGCTGCCCTCAAAATTGCATCCATCACCTGCCTTCCGTGGCTTCATTTGAACACTTCCAATAAACGAACACGAAATAACACCACATAATCCACAGGGAAACACTAAACAGCGTCTCCCCGAAGAATAAACGCGTCGCTTCGTCGCCATTTGTACCGGAAAACATATAGACCAATAAAAAGATGTCATTTGCAATGAGAAAAAGAGTGTTGAGGTGCTACATAGAACCTATACTTTTGTATGGATGTGAAGCGTGGACAGAGAGCAGGCAAGCTGAAAAACATTTGATGGTTGTCGAAATGTGGATTCTGAGGACAATGCAAACAATACTATGGACAGACAGAAAAACCAATGACCACGTCCTACAAGAAACAAATGAACATTGTAAACTGATTAGAGAAATTAGACGTAGACAGTCATACTTTTTTTTTGTCACGTTATGAGAAGAAATACATTGGCGAAGTTAGTGACGACTGGCAAGATCGAGTGGAAGAGAACAGGAGGAAGGCAGAGAAGTAAATACCTGGGTGGCTTTGCCACGTGGCATGGTCGAGATAAGTTCACTGAGCTGATTCACGTCTCTGACGATTAAGTTAGATGGCGATACATGACCGCCCACGCTTATCGCCATGGCACATGATGATGATGAATTTTATTGGCATGTGAAGACATTCCGTACAATGTCATAAGATTGTTTGATGTTAAATCAAATGGAAAGCCCGCCTCATGTTTCCATTTGCCTAAACCCATTATGGTAGATATTTAGGACGTTTAATTTGTTTGCCCCGCTTCCTTTGCCTTAAAACCAGAAAGTTTCCATAATGACCCGTACAGATGTTTCAATTGCCGGAAAGTAAATGGTATGAACATACCACTGACATTGCTGTCCTGTGGTATCTTTTCTAGAAGTGGCTCTAGGGCGACAACGTTCAGACTTCTGACTTCTTTCCTTTGCTATGTATCCATTTTATTTCTTCAATGTGACTCTTTGTGGCAGATAGTTCCAGGGCATTCCATTAAGGTGGCCAGACCATTTAATCTCTTGTACACTAATGAACTGCATGACTGGTTTCAGACCTAGTCTTCCTCTGATTTCCTCATTCCCAAATCTATCTCTCACAGTTACTCCCGTAGCTCTTCTAAGGCATCTCATCTCTGTCATGATTGTGCTCTCTATATTTGCAGTAAATGTCCATGTTTGACACTGGTAGCATAATGTCGGCCATACAATAGTTCTTATGACATTTGCTTCAGTACTAATGGGTATCTTTCTGTTTGATATCAAAGACATGAAAGACATTAAGGGAAGAAGGTGATGTGGCTGTGATAAAGATATGGAACACATACATTTGGGAGTTATTTGATAGAGAAAGAACAGAAGTGACACACAAAAGTATTATCAAGAGCAACATATTCTAAACGAAGACGTCACTAATGCCATCAAACATATAAGTATAAGAAAGAATAACATAATGGTTCGACCAGATGACATCACTGTAGAAGATGAACAAAGAACAGTATGGGTTTGTGGAAGGGAAAGGAACAAATAATGTAACATACATATTCACCTCCATTGGAGAGGCAAACTGGGACACAGACAGATCCAGACCGTTACTTTTGCTTTATAGATCATGTGGTATAATTTGATAAAGTGAAACACGAAGTAATCAAAATGTTGGAAGATATTAGAACTGATAGGAAAGATGTCCGGATTAAAATAAAATATTTACTGGAGCTAAAATAGAGACAATTAAAATTGGAAATAATGTGGATAATTATGAAAACATAACGCAGAGTAAGTCACCGGATCATTCTCTTTCTGTCGTGAAATAATAATGAGAGAGACAGATCAAAGACAGACCAGGAATACAAATGCGAGGTTATAACATAAACAGTCTGCGTTATGCAGAGCTCACAGGAATTGTATCTGAAACCTCGAGATATGTGTAACAACTGTTGATCACTGTAGTGATAAAAAGTGCAAAACATATACTTTCCTTGAATAATAAGAAAGCATAAACTATTGTTATATAAAGGAGAAAGATAACAATAGATTGTGTTTACAATAGAAGGAAAAGTGCTTAACCAAGTCAATACATTCAAGTACTGTGTATATGGTGGTAAACATAACATCAGATGGAAGATACGTAGCACAGATGAAGAACAGAGCAGGCCTGAGCAAAAACTACATGTTAGAAGATGTCGTGTGTCCCTTTAAAGTGTCGTCCCTGGAGTGAGGGGAGTCAACACCCACATTATATTTACCCCCTTATCAATATCCTGGAGAATCCACTAGCTTCCGTCCACCACACTCCTTCGGTTCATGGACACCTCTTTCTCTCTCTCTATCACTCTACCTGATCATGCCCCCTCTCATTCTTCCCCCAACGCAACATACTCAACAACTCTTGCTTATAAAAATTAATAAAAATTAATTTATTAAAAGAAAAGTGTAACGTATGTGAGACGTGTATGTGAAGAAAATGAATGACGTGTTCTATAATGTGTGTAGGATCGGACCCTCAGATAATAGCACAGTCAGTTCATCCTTGCAAGGACACACCACAGCACGTTAAGTCAGAACAAGTCCACCTCACCCAGTGCTGTATCTCTCCTGCCGGACACTGACTGTCATCTGCTACCTGGTAATCCATCTTCCTGATCATCCGAAATGGATACAGTTTGTAATTTACGGCTGATCGTGGATCGGTTGCACACTACACATTATAAGTTCCTATCGTTCCTAAAAAATGTACGAATCCTTTGTACTGTGAAATTCGGTATCACTGTTATTGTTAATATACTTGATCCTAACTAGTGTCTATATAGTCTCAAGTATAATGTCTTTTGTAATATTTCACTGGAATCTATCACACCATGTGAATGTTATATTTAACTTTCTCGTTTAGTTAATAATGTTTGTATGATGTGTGATGTATCAACAATCATCACCCATCCTAGGTGAACCTTAACACACAGGAATCGTTATATTGGTTTGCTCTTCTGAGCCATGTTACGGTGGACCCTCCTGATCATGAGTCCAGCGTAAACATTATACCCCCTTTCTTCTCGGGCGTTATTCATTTTCCGTAAGAAAACGTTTGAATGTTAAACTGGTGTTCTTCCTCATTGGAGTTAAACTTCTTCAAAACCAGTATTGAACTTCCTCGTAACTGGCAGGGAACCTGTTAGAGAAACAACACATCTGGTGATAGCACTAGTCACTGATCCTACCGGCTGAGTGTAAACCTATTGCCTAGCTCTGTTATTTTTCAGCTAACTAAACTCTGTCATAGAGCAGATTAGCTACTCACCTAGGTCCGAATCAGGCTATGACAAGGAAAGACCAATAAACAGAGTGCCAAACCCCAGTGGGCAAACCACTGAAAGATCCCCTCATTGGACACTTTCCCCATCTCCCAACCCATCTTATTTCATAAATCACTTTAAATGAATGTCAGGAAGGGGGTATGCTATTTTGAGCCTGTTCTCCTATGTAACGGTAAATCTGGAATTTGTAAGATCAAATCAGGAAGAGTTTGGAAACAGCGGAGTGTAGTCTCTGAGACGAATGTTGAGAATACCCTTGACTTATGTAACAGTGAGGGAATTAGGTTAGGAGTAAAGAGTTAAGGAATGCTGCGCATTCCTTGACTAGGGGGAAAACCATAGTGAACGTGTGTGCACGAATGAAGAAGTGTATCTAAGAGAACACACACGTCACTTGGGGCCAGCGAGAAGACATGTCAACACCGGGCAGGGGGTCTACCATCATGTATGCTGTAGTATAACTATTCGGCCAATAAAGTATGTTTAAAACAACGCGGAGACTTGGGTCTATACGATCACGTGCTTAACCTGTCTTGTCCACACTATGACAGCAGGTTGATTTGGTGCCGTGAAAGTCTGAAACATGGGAGGTCGCGGAGAGAGTCATCCGCTATGGAAAATTGTTGTGTCTGGGCGTCTGGAGAAGGAAGTTTGTAAATATTGAGAAACGCAACAGATGAAAGCCGCCTGTTGATAGTTATTGTATACCTGTTTAACAAGGAGTTCCATTTTCAAGGACAGCGCTCAAAAAGGTTTGATTGATAAACTTATTTTTTTTGAAAGACTGATGTTGTTACATATTTAATCCTATAAATTAACTGGAGAATTGACCAACGCTAATTGAAAAATTGATCAAGTAATGCCGTTCTGCATCAAAAATCAGTACAAATTATGAAGTTTAACCCGTGGGACTGTTGAAGGTGAAGTCAAGGTTATGGTGCAAGTTTCATAATTATGAAATCAAGATCTGCAATACTTTCTACAGTCACTTCACATTTAGAAGGCATTGATAAAATTTGTCTCAACTTATAAGATAAAGCACTTTAAACTGACCATGGCGAGAGTCCCACATGAAAATAAGAGATTGGATAGCGTCAGCTTTAAATCAAATTGTTGTTGACTGGATTACGTTTGCGCTGAAATATATATATGAAAAACCCAGATGGCTGTTGGAAACTGAGTTTTTTGTTGCTGAAGTCGTGAGCAGTTGTCGTTTGCGTGAAGGTGACCTTACTTGAAGGGAATCTACAGTTAATCGAGCAAGTAAACAAGCAGTCTTGTTGCGAGCCTGGTATCGAGCATAATCTTCGTCTGGAATTAATTGGAAAGAACTGACTTCGACTTCGATTAAATTATTATGGAAAGAAATCCGGAGGCTCTTCTTTGTTCTGCTCATTTCAACGAGCTTGATTAGAGTCCTTTGTTAATGTGGTGTAGGTAATTCTGAATCAGTAGCTCATTTAAATTCTTTTATCAAAATTCACGATTGAAACAGGAATATTCTTCGTCAGGATCTTCGATTGGAGGCTTTAGTTAAGTTAATTAGATAATATTAGAGTAATTAACAGATTATGTATTGTTGCTGAATTTGAAATTAACATTGTTTGAAATATTTGTATATTGCTTGATAATTATAGATTTTAGGATGGAATCCCAAGATTTTTCACAGGTACTGACTGGAGTTGGCGGGGTAATATCAAGGTTGGATGCAGTGTTAAGACAACAAATGTAAACAGTGATGTTGAAAGATTTAGTGGTCAAGCAAATCAGTTTAAGAAATGGATCATTTCTATTGAGAAACATGCATATTTAATAAACGCTACAGATGGGGAGAAAAAGAATTTGGCATACAGAACAAGTACAAGTCCAGTTTCTGACCATATAAGAAGAAAATTAGAAGCAGCAGGAGGTGAAACCTGGGAAGAATTTAAAGATGATCTCGCAAGAAAATATGCTGAAATTACTGATCCACAACACGCATTCTCAGTATTGCGACAGACTAGACAAAGCAGCACAGAAAGTGTCCAGTTATATAGTGACAGGTTAATCAATTTGGCTGAAGAGTCATTTTTAGGACAGAATGTACGAGCTGAAGAGGTGGAACGGATGTTAGTAGGGATTTTTGTTGATGGGATTAGGTCAGATGGATTGAAATTTAAATTATTAAGAGAGAATCCTGCAAGATTGTCACAAGCGGTAGATATCGCTATACAAGAGGAAAGCTTGAGGAGGAGGTTTAGGTTAAGAGTAGGACGAGAGTTAGGTAGTAGTTCAGAAGATAGAATTGAAGAACCTATGGAAATAGGACAGTATAGACATGGATGGAGAGGAAGACGAGGAGAAATACAGATGGTACAAAGAAACGAGAACGCATATAATCAAGATAGAAGAGGACAAGTGAGAAATACTGTAAGAAACATGGAAGGAAACACTAATAACTCGAATGTGGTTTGTTGGGGGTGTCATAAACGGGGGCACATTTTTCGCTTTTGTGGTAACAGAAGTGGCCCATCGAATACGCAAAATAGTAGAGGTGTTCAGTCGAGTATACGGAATAGAATTGCAAATGGCAGACCAGTAAATTGGAATTCTGGAGAAATACAGAGAAATTTTAGAAGGTCAGGAAATCAGGAAAATGGGCATCCCGCTTACTGAATAGGGTCGGCAGTAGGAGGGAAGATAGTAAGATCCAAAAAGGGCATCAATATATTAAAAACCCAAAGGATGAGTATAAAAGAACATTTAGAAATAAAAAACAAGACGAGGTAAAACAATTGTCATTAAATATGGTAGATCCTAGCTCATGTATAGTACAGATAGGAAAATATAAAGTTAGAACATTAGTGGATTCGGGAGCACAAGTTAGCGTGATTAAAGAAGCATTTTTATATCGAATGTTAAAAAATTGTAAAATATTTAGAATTCAGGAGAATCTTCATTCGGTGACGGGACAAAAGTTAGAAGTGTTAGGACAAACGATGATAAATTTGAAATTAGGAGGGATAAATGTCAGGCATATGTTTCATGTGGTTAAAGAATTAAATAGAAATATGATATTGGGACGAGATTTTTTATTGAAAAATGGGGTAAGACTTTTATTTGATTTGCATAAATTAAAATTCCAAGATGTTTACGTAGATCTAGAAGAAGATATGCATGTGTCGACACTAGTTAGAGTTAAAACGACCATGAATTTAAAACCACAGTCAGTTAATTTGATACAAGCAAGACTGAAGAGAAACCCGTATTATGTAGCAGGAAACATAGTCAGAATCACGGAATTGCAAAATGAAATAATTGATGAGCCAGGTTTAGAAGTTCCGGATGGAATAATAGAATTAGATAAAAGTTTAACATTTCCAGTAATGGTTATAAATAACACAGGTAGAGAAATTAAATTATACAGAGGATGTGTAATAGCCAAGCTAGAACATAACGTTAGTGACATATTGGCAACAGATAGAGTAAATATGGCAGGTATAAGTTATTCAGAAACCTCTAGTGAAAGAATTAATAATAGACGCGGATGCAGAAGAAAAGGGAACGTAAGAATGGATGAATTGATCCATCCATATAGAAGAAATACAGCACAAATACATTCACTAGACAAAGTAACAAGAGAAAAAGAATTGTTAGCACAATTAAAAACTTCGCCAGAAAATAAGGAAGTGTTAGAAAAACTTATAAAGCAAAATCAAGATGTGTTTGCGATAAATGATTTAGAATTGGGTAAGACACAAACAGTTACGATGGAAATAGACACGGGAGATCATCCACCAATTAGTTTAAAACCATACAGAACTCCATTAAGAAATAGAGAAGTCGTAGAAAAGGCAATAGAAGATATGTTGAAAGCAGGCATAATAACAAGGTCAAAATCAGAATGGTCATCTCCGGTCGTCATAGTAGCCAAATCTGATGGTTCGAACAGGTTCTGCTGTGACTATAGGGCGTTAAATAAAATTACTAAGAATGTAGCGTACCCATTGCCGGTGATTGATGATATTTTGGGGTTACTTAATGGCTCTACATATTTCACAACGCTGGATGCAAGGGCAGGATTTTGGTGTATTCCGATGTCGAAGGATGCGCAAAGGAAAAGTGCCTTTTGTACTCATATGGGTTCTTACGAATTCTTACGTATGCCATTCGGTCTCAAAAATGCACCATCTCACTATATGTTCTTAATAAATGAAGTACTAGACGGTATGCAAAGTTTTGCCCTGGCATATATTGATGACGTATTGATTTTTACGAAAGGAGATGTAGAGAATCATTTGAAACATGTTAGACTAGTATTTGACAGATTAAGAAAGCATGAAGTTAAATTAAAGCTTAGTAAGTGCCAGTTTTTAAAGACAGAAACAAAATATTTAGGTTATATAATAAATAGGGAAGGTATTAAACCAGACCAGGAAAAGATAAAAGTTATTAAAGAGTTACCTCCTCCCACTAACGTTAAGGAAGTGCGTGCTTTTATAGGAACGTGTGCGTATTATAGACGGTTTGTACCAGCCTTTTCAAGGATAGCAATACCTATTACGAATTTAACGGGAAAATACGCTAGGTTTAAGTGGGATGATGAGTGTCAAAAAGCGTTTGAACTTTTAAAAGATAGCTTAACAGTGGTACCATTATTGACACATCAAGACTTGAATAAACAGCTAATATTATACACAGATGCTTCAGACAACGCAATAGGAGCATGTTTGGTTCAACCATATGAAGGAGAAGAATCTGGAATACCAGGGGTTAAAAATGAAAGACCAATCTATTTCGTATCTCATAAACTCAGCAAGACTCAAAAGAAATGGCCAATTATTGAGAAAGAAGCATATGCTATACACTACGCTCTTCAAAAATTAAATTACTATTTACATAACGCCAATTTCATTATTAGAACTGACCACATGCCATTAAAGTCGATATTAGAAGCACCAATACAAAATAGGAAAATACAAACCTGGGCATTGAATTTACAAGGGTACAATGCTAGGGTTGAATATGTGTCAGGGAAACATAATACGTGCGCCGATCTTTTGTCTAGAATCCCGTACCCACAGTCATCAGGAAACACGGAAGATGAAGTTGAACCAGACATAGACGATCGAAACTGGCAAGTAAATATATTAGATTCTGCCATAATAAATAGGGAAGAATTTGAGAGTTTACCATCGGATCAAGAGTCTGAACCTAGAACAGAAGACCCACATTTAGAACAGTTTGATATGAAAACAGAACAAGAACTAGATCCAAAAATAGTACAGATAAAAGAAAACTGAAAGAAACAGGGGAAAATAGTTTTAAAAGAAAGTTTGTAGAGTTACAAGAAGACAATCAATTATATTATATCAGTGAAAAAGGTGAAGGAGTAAGAAAATATATTCCGAAACATTTAGAACAAGAAGTCTTAAAGGCATATCACGATAATAATGGTCATTTTGGACGAGATAAGTTAGTGAAGGCTATTAGCAGTAAATATTACTGGCCGAATTTATTCAAAAGTGTATATGAATATGTTGAAGCGTGTGAAAAGTGTAGGTAAGAAACATGAAGATAATCAAATGTCTTTTACAAGATACCGATATTCCTCAATTTCCAATGCAGAAAGTAAGTTTGGATATTTCAGGTCCTCATCCAAAAACATTATCGGGAAATGTATACCTACTACATATAGTTGATTCATATAGTCTCTGGCCAGAAGTTTATCCAATTCCAGACAAGAGTGCTGATTCAGTTATAAATATGCTTTTACAAGAATTTATACCAAGGTTTGGGTGTCCACAAATAATACTTACAGATAATGGGAAAGAATTTGTAAATAAAAAGTTTGAGAAATTGCTAAAAGATTGGAATATAAAACACATTAGGACTTCATATTACAGACCAACTTCGAATGCTAAAAATGAGAGACAACACAGAACACTATACAATATTCTAGCGAAAAATGTAGAAGAACACGATATGGATTGGGATCTTTATTTGGGGATAGCATTAGCGGCGATACGTACACACGAAAATGAAGGAACAGGTTTCTCACCATTTTACTTAGTACATGGAAGAGAACCAATATTGCCAATTGATAATTTATTAAAGCCTAGGAGAAAATATCTGGGGGAAGATTTTCAAGAAACAAGGTTGCAAGAGATGCATAAAGCACATGTACGTTTAAGAAATAATATAATTAAGGCTAGAGAAAGACAGAAGAAATACGCAAATAAAAATGCACACTTACAAGAGTTTAACGTAGGTGATAGAGTATATTATAAAAAACATAGAAAAAACTTTAAGTTTGATGCTCATTGGGTCCCGGGATACATATTCTAGAAAAAAAAGGTCCAGTGTCATATACTATTAAGAATCAAATTTCAGGGCATGTTGCACGTTCACATGTAGAACACTTAAGGCGGGATAATGAAGAAAGGAATGCAGAGAATAATAATAATAATTATTGTTCCGAAGAAATATTGTCAGGTGGACAGTTTGTCAGACAAACGGTATATCCAATGCCTATAAAGAATGGAAAACAAGTAACAACAGCTGAACAAGAAGAAACGGTACCAAAAACAGTCATGACAGAGGAAAATAACATGTATGACGATTATATTAGTGAAGAGTCGGTCAGGGAAAATATCGAACCTCCATTTATGAATACAAGACAGGCAGTAAAAAGAAAGTTGGATAGACAGAAAGAAAAAGAAATTAAGAGGCAAAGGAAACTTAGAGTGAGTTCTTCAAGTGGTGAAGATATGCCAGTATTTGAAAATTTGTTGAGACGGCAAGACAGGAAAATTAGATTGGATTTAGAAAGGAAGAAATTAGCGGTTGCTAGTAATGGATATACAGACGGGGAAGAAGAAATGGATGAAAAGTCAGAAACTGATGAAGAAGCTGATATGAAAGAAGATAGCTCTCCTCGGGAGGATAGCGACATTGATGTAGATATTGCAATTATAGAAAAAAATTTGAAGTTATTAAGAAAATGGAGAAGAGATAGATAAATAGCTTGGTAGAATATTCTGCAGATGGCAGATAGAAGAAGAAGTTAGACACGATATTTTTGTGTTTACAAAGAAGGTACTTGGTGGAGTTTTTTTTCTAAAACGGAAAATTATTATTGGGTACTCATAATATGGTCTTGAAATTCATAATGTATGTGTAAATTGATTAATGTGTGGGGATAAATATGATGAGGGGATTGATATGGTTTGCTCAATTGTTGGGACTACAATTGTGTTTTATGAAATGTGAAAAATAAGTTAACTTAGATGGTTATTTTTACAATGTTTTGGTTTTATTGAGTGTGTTTAAAATGATTATTACTTTGAAGTTCAATTAAAGTGGTGGTTAGTGAAGTGACTCAATATGTAGTAATGGAGGGGTATGTTGTTATTACATGTGGGGTATGCAATGTATATGCAAGGTTTATAATAGGAGCTGGGTTGAACAGCGTTTAATGGGAGAATATGGGGGGAATGCCAGGTTGAGTTTTGGCATTTAAATAACTGGATATTGGAAGAAGAAGACTGTACTTAACAGTATAATAATAGTTAGGAGGTTTTTTTTGTTGAAGGAATGGTAAACGGGAAATTGATGACCTGAATAGTACAAAGGCTGGCAGTTTTGGATTAACATATTTTTTTTTTGATAATAACAATTATTATTGACGGAAACTGAAGATAAATTTGGAAACTTTATTTTTTGATAAAGTTTTGAGAATGTATGGGAAGAGAAAGGTGATTACTTCTTACTTTTTCCTTACTTTTTCTTTCTTATTTTTTTTTGGTGCGCACCAACCCAAATCTAATCTAACTATATTTTTTCTGTCTATCCTAGAATCCTGAGAGTGTGAGAATGTGAATAAGGGGGAAATAAAGGATAAGGGAATATCTTCGGTTTTGTCAATCATAATTTGGATGGACATTTTAAAGTAAAAGCGGTTCGCTTATGGAGACTTTTGTATTGTGGGGAATTTTATGGAGAGGTTTGTAGAGAGTTTTCTAGAGAACTTTATAACGAGTTTTGTAGAGAGTTTCGATATTATTGTCTCTGGTTAGCAATTGGCTATGAGGAGATAGGAGAATTGAGTTAGGAAATATATGGAATTGTTGTTATTGTAGTATAGAGATGTAAAGTTAACTAATTAAAAGTTGGGGTTGAGATTTTTTCAAGGAAAAATTCTCTTTGAAGAAGGGGAGGCATTGTAACAGTGAGGGAATTAGGTTAGGAGTAAAGAGTTAAGGAATGCTGCGCATTCCTTGACTAGGGGGAAAACCATAGTGAACGTGTGTGCACGAATGAAGAAGTGTATCTAAGAGAACACACACGTCACTTGGGGCCAGCGAGAAGACATGTCAACACCGGGCAGGGGGTCTACCATCATGTATGCTGTAGTATAACTATTCGGCCAATAAAGTATGTTTAAAACAACGCGGAGACTTGGGTCTATACGATCACGTGCTTAACCTGTCTTGTCCACACTATGACACTTACCTGAATAATTATCAATGATTGCCAGGAAGAGGCTAATGACAGTAGAACATGATGTGCAACTGTAGGAAAGAGACAACCTGGGTTCTGTGGCCACATGCTGAGGAGAGAGGCATTGGGAACATGGAGATGACTAGAATAATCAGCGATAGAAGGAGCAGAGGTACACCTAGAGAAATGATGCTGGGTGGAATAATACATGGCATGGAGGAATCTCATAATTTCTTTATGTCTTCACATGCGATGGTCAGAATGTAAACGACTGCGACAATGGCATGGCACCACTTACCGCAACATACGTCCCAGAATCTTGTCAAGTAACTCCTACAGAGACATCAAGATATGAGTTAAACATCCTCTTGGTAGGCGAAATGCTGCTGTATTTATTACGTAGCTGCATGTGCGTTTTCAAGTGTGTTTTCAAGCACGTTTACACTCGCGGCAAAGGCATTCAGTTCGGAAGAATAGTTCTAGAGGTTCTCCAACTATGTCGTCATTATTACTTATCTCTGTTTATAGTGGCAATATTATTGCGGGCGCTCATCTTCCTTTATTACAATGGATATGTCGGTGTGTTTGCACAATATGATATATCGACAACTTTAGCCATAGTTTCAGTGATCATTTCAGTTGTATATTTCTTTTATATGTTTCTGTCTAACTACATTAAAGCTCGGTTAAAATCATTTTGGAGCATTATCTGTTTAGGGAAACGTCGGATTCAGGAGTCTGTCAATAGGTGGTTGATGATTGCGAGGACAAATAGAGCGGATGCCATTCCTGAACCTCAGACTGAGAGTTTTATTAACTGATTCAGTGCCAAACAAAAGTAGGTTCTGGACCAAACGTGGTAAACAACGAAATGAACAAGTATTATAATGCACATTTCCGGTCAGTGAGCATTGAAACTGTGGAAGATGCCACGAAACAAAACAAATAACAATATGACCCTAGTATGGCGATATATCCTCTTCTGTACAAATGAGAAGTCCCATTTGGCGATAAATTATCCTTCGACACTGAATCAGCTAGTGATCCACAAAGTGCGACAGCCATGTGAGTAGAATGGGTAAATGGTAGGGAACAGAAATGGTCTGTTCATATACAGCATATAGGTCAGGCTTTTAAAATCAGTTACAGTGTAAATAAAAGAAATTCTTTCATGTATGAAATAGATAAGTCGATTACACGTTCCGAGTAGGAATGTGATATTCGACGGTAACTCTCGATCTGATCGTTAAACAGACGAGGATCAAGTCACGTGACTACACATTGCATTGCCTTGTAAGGTATATACCATAACTTTTACCAAGAATATCGATTTGATTAGCCCATATAAGGAATTGAACCGTTAGGGTGGACACAGCTGAATTAACGCTTAAGACTTCACCGTCGTTTCTTTTGCTTGCTGTGGTTTGTGAGCGCATTGACACTGACATTAATCATGTGCTCATTGTTCCACGTCTCACATCCTTACGAAAAGCACAAATTCTATGTAGCACTTCAACACCATTTGTCTCGGTGCAGGTGACACGGCGAATCTTGTTCTAATCTCTTCAAGGCACCTCCCATGACTGTTGCGAGATAGTTGTACCGATTCACTTGTTTAAGAATATTATAATTTACCTGTATATTACATTGTGGTATTTCTTTCTTCTCAGTGACGACCATAATCTCTGTCTTCTTACAATGTCATGATTAAGACCCCTCAATTCACATCTCTACGTTAAGTGAAGTATTTGTGGGTGTGTCTGCGCTCGTGAGCGTGCGTGGGTGTGTTTATGTAGTGTGTGTGTGTGTGTGTGTGTGTGTGTGTTAACAGACTAGCAATTCACCTCCCCATAAATACATATAGGGAAGTGAACTGCTAGGTCTGTTAACACACACACAAACACACATACACACACAAATACACACACACACACACACACACACGCACGCACGCACACATACACATAAGTGCTACATAGAATTTGTAATTTTGTAAGGATGTGAGACGCGGACAGTGAACAGACAAGTTGAAAAACATCTGATGGCAGTGGAAATGTGGTTTCTGAGGAAATTGCGGAGAAAATTAAAAACCATGGTCAGACAGAAAATCAATGAGCAAGTCCTACAAGGGGCAGATGAAAACCATAAAGTGATTAGAGAAATCAGACATAGACAGTCAACATATTTTGAGCACTTTATAAGAATAAATGAATTAGAGAACTTGGTGAGAACTGGCAAGATTGAGAGGGTGGGGGGGGGGGGGGGGGGAGAGAAATATCTGGATGGCTAGGCCATCCATTTAATCAGATTTAATCAGATAGCGGTGGGAACGATTAGTAGTATGACTCATCTCTGGCTGTTGAACGAGGGAACTGAGCACGTATGGGAATGTCCTGAGTGCAGTGATGTCGGTTCTTGACTCAACTCAACTCAACTATGCCACAAAGCATGATCGAGACAAGAACACAGAGCTGATCTACTACTCTGGTGATCGGGTGAGTTGGCGAAACACAACCAACCACGCTTATCGGCACGGCACGTGATGATGAAACATTACACATATAACTTAATGTACAGATTTGAATTTCTGGGTCTTCGAATACTACACACATCACTAAATGTACGGATGTTAATTGTACTGGAGGATGGGCCTGGGATGGAGGGGGAAGAAAATGGGGGAGGGGGTATAAGATTGGCACGATGTGTTGCGGTCATGTAACCAGACAAACGTTTCTCTGCTCCACACAAGGATGACATAGATTTCAGTTCGAAGATTTGGTTTAAACAGTTAGTTGCATATCCTATCCACAATATGTTGCAGTCAACACTAGCATTTTATTGCTGTATATGATTTATTGTCAAGTTTCCGTTCAGTAGTTAATTGTGGCATTTTATTTCCATGTTATTTATATATTCAGTATATTAGTGTATTGCTTTCTTCCTTTAACAGAAAAAGCAAAATTGACCGGCAACAAGGAATACGGAAGGACCACTTTTCGCACCATGAGCCATATTGGTTAAATGGAAACAGAAAACGAGAACCCATTGACACGTCTTAAGGCGCACATGCAATATGGTGTTGGCCAACATTTGTATAGAACAATCGGCGCTTGCTGGGTGATGCAATTAGTGTCACTCTGGTCGCCTTTACTTCTTAAGATATTTCCCGGTACGTGTTGTAGGCTGGATCGACCTGGGTGCCTTGTCCCCCAAATTATGACAAAGTTCTTGACAAAATCATTGATTGGGACTCACAGAAGAAGAAGAATGAAGTAGAGGTTAGAGAAAATACCAGTTGGTCATGCATCGTAAAACATTTATTTTCTGCAGTCGAGTGCTGTCGTCATTTGGAGGTGATAGGTTTGAGACCCGGTATGGGACTATAGCTTTCAAATTTTATGTTGTTTATTGTGTAGTTTAATCTCTACTAAATTCGTCTACTTCTATGATCATAAATCAATAGGCCTACATGCGAAATTGTTTATGAGCTTTTAAAAAGAGAAGTTTTACACGAAAGCTTGAGTATAGACTGGAGTGGTGGTGGTGGTGGGGGGGGGGGGGTAGTGAAAGATAGACACAAGGAAGTTTGGTCAAGCCCATCAGGTACATACTGTAGAGTTATGTGTCATAAGAAGTGAATAAATGAATAATACTTGAGCTGAAATATTTACTAACACATAGTTACGGGTATTGCTCGAGTGTGGAGTATTTGGTATCCCCTCGGTAATTTCACATTGAAACGAAACTGATTCTATGCTTGCACAAAACTAGCTGTTACTGACTAATTGCTATAGCCTCACTATATTTGAGCAATCGTTTATTGTTCGTGGAATACAGTACTATGAAATCTTTTCTTGTGTTACCTTTACGACCGTAATTTAGGAGTAATTGACAAATCGCAGGACGAGGGTGTTTTATTGCCGTCCATCCTATGTAAGTTGTTTGGCACCTCACTGATATATGTTCTGTTACTCAATCTGCTAATTGTCTTTCCGTTTTATCTATGTATAGCTTGTTTCAAGTTTCTAGAAACTCTTCTACCTGAAAGTTGTAAACATTTTTAATTTATAGTGTATTCATGGCATGCCGGTCTCACTGTCCAGGGAGTTAACGACGTTGTTCGTAATTCTGTATATCCACGTGAGGGAAAACAGCTGCGAGAGATTCAGCAGCGGATCGCGTCGCCTGGTAACTAACGGGGAGCGGTCGTGAGCCGGTCGTTCAGAAAGCAATGACAAACTACTGAACGTAAAACTTGCCTGGTACATCAACAGCAGCTGAAAAATGCTGGTGTTGACTGCAAAGTCCTGCAAGGGATATGCAACATTTAAAAGCAAAATAGTAATACTAATAATAATGGCATACAGGTGTGCAAGTTGACTGTAAAGAGCATTATGTTAAATATTCGAACGCTTACAAAAAGGACGTTTGGAAATTTGTTAAGGCCCGATTTTGTCATATGCGAAATAAAGCATATTGAATAACGTAAACTTCAATGCGCTCACAAACAACAGCAGGCAACAGAAAAGACGGTGACATCTAAAGCGTTCAACCAGCAAGGGACCATGACATGCTATGTCACAGAGAGGCGGTTGCGTCAGGCGGCACCGTAAAGGGGCTTCATAAGAGGGCAGCATTTTAAAAGAAAAAATAAATGTAACATTTCGAAAATTAGCATAATACTTCGTGCATTTTCTTATATGAGCTAACCAAGGCGATTTTATTAGGACAAGTTATGGTATATACCTTACAAGGCAATGTAATGTGGAGTCACGTCACTTGATCCTCGTCTATTTAACGATCAGATCTAGAAGCTATCGTATCATTCAAAGATCGGAGTTTCTGAGAAGAGCTAATTCAGACGTTTTACATTAAACCTTCTGCTTCTACATTCGCGAACAAACATCATCATGTGTGACTACGATGTTGCTGTTCTTGTTGTAGACAATGGATCTGGCATGTGCAAAGCAGGTTCCGCTGGAGATGATGCCCAAGATCCGTCTTTCAATCCATCGTTTGCAGGCCCGTCATTGTGTAAGATGTTATTGTTCTTTCTATGTTCTAGTGGTTGTAAATTTAAATAGAAATGTTGTTGATATGCAAAGATAATGAGAATCAATCTTGCAAGGGGGTTAACCCCTAGACTGGACAGTTGGACTAAAATGTTGACTGCTCATCCTTGACTTGGGTACGTACATTACAAGTACTGGAAGACCCCGGTTAATGTCGGGGTTACGTTCTTGGAAAACGCGACGTTAAGTGAAACGACGTATAGCGAAACACTATTTCCCATAGAATTAAATGAAATACAGAGTATTGTGTACTACAGTAATGTTTATTTTGATGGTTGTTGACATTTATTGGCTAAACTAGAGGTGGGTTGGAGGGCGAGTAGGTAGAGTTATTGGGACGTAGAGGCATTAAATTCTTCTGCCTCTTCATCTGATGATGAAACTATAACCTCTTCCTGCCTCTTTTCCTGGCTCTTTTTTGCTTGAACAAAATATTTGTCCAATGTCTGCTGCACAGTAACCACCCTCCTCAATCATGGCCTTTAACTCTGCAGGGAAACGCTCTGCAGCTGCAGTATCAGCACTCGCCGCTTCACCTGTTGTCTGAATGTTGTGCAGGATGTGAACGCTTCTTAAAGCGCTCAAACCAACCACGACTCGTCTCAAAACTATCATCAGTACAACTACTAGTACTGCTCTCACCCGCTTTCTTAGCTAGATCTCCATAGAGAGACTTTGCTTTCTCTTGGATAACCATCTTGCTCACAGTGCATATTCCGTTGGTTCTGGTCTTCAATCCAGACGGCCAATAAGTGCGTCCATGTTCTCCATAAAAGTACGTCTGGTACGAGTGATCTTGGAAGCATCCATAGGGGTTACGTTTTCAGCACGCTTTTTGATTTTGTCAACACCTGCATGAATTATCACTACCGTGGTTGGAGGTAACCCATGGAATTTACCGATATCAACAGCCCGATCGCCTGCCTCAAAACGATGTTATGGCGAAACGTAGCGACTGTAAAGAGAAGTTGGTCCCTGTGTGACAACGACGTTATAGCGAAACGATGTATAGCGAAGCGACGTCTAGCTGGGCCTTCCAGTACCTCTGAAGTCGGAGTGGGTTCGGCTGATGGTGAGGGACACTGGTATTTGGGAAAGCTTATCCATGCGCAAAACTCAGTCTAGTGCTAATTACAAGTAGTGTGATTGGACTACGCTTGAGTTCAAAGCGAGCGAGCCCAAACTAAAAAAAAAAAAAAATAACAGGATTTTCTTACGTGAAATCTCACGCCAGGAGACGGGATCAAACATTTTTCTAGGTAGGCACAAATGGGGAAACTGATAGCCACTTCAGTAGAAGAATACAAAAGGCACAAATCATTTTTGTAGCACTAGGAAATGCGTGGAAGTTGTACGAAATCGAATCTAGAGCTCCAAAGATGGAATATTCAATCGTAACGTTAAGTCAGTACTGCTGTGTCGGTCAGAAGCAGGGAGAACAACTAAAACAATAACAAATAAAATACATTCATTATCGTGTTCCTGCACAAAATACAAGGGTAAGTTAATAAGTAAGTCACAAATGGCTGTAGAAAAATAACTAAATATGATAACAACTTGAATCCAGTTTATATTTATACATACACTGTCCCTTTATTTCACAACATAATTTCCACCAACATTGATGCACTTATCCATCGTTTTATCAGTCCTCCCAAACCAGCTTCATAGAACTGAGTGCTCTGTTTTCTAAACCACATTTTCACTTCACATTCAACTTCGGCGTCATTCGCGAAATGTTCTGGAACATAAACCTTACAGCCCCAACTTACGACACTTGCGATTTCCACCGTTTTGGTCCACTAAAAACCCACCTTGCCCGGAGAAATTTCGCGAATGAGGCCGAAGTCGAATGTGAAGTGAAAACGTGGTTTAGAAAACAGAGCACGCATTTCTATGCTGCCGGTTTGGGAGGACTGATAAAACGATGGGACAAGTGCATCAATGTTGGTGGAAATTATGATGAGAAATAAAGAGACAATGTATGTATAAAAATAAACTGGTTTCAAGTTGTTATCTTAGTTAGTTATTTTTCTACAGCCAATTGTGACTTACTTAATGACTTCTCCCCGTAGACGCCATAATACGGTATGACAAAATTACACATGTGACGCTCGTTGAGAGAACTAATTAAATACTCTCTCTCTCTCTCTCTCTCTCTCTCTCCCTCTCTCTCTCTCTGTGAGTGTGTGTGTGTGTGTGTGTGTGTGTGTGTGTGTGTGTGTGTGCGTGTGTGTGTGTGTGCGTGTGTGTGTGTGTGTGATATGTGTAGGTCCGAACTCATTATTTCAAAATGTGTTTCATCCTGGCAGAATGCTTTTGGTACCCGTTGGCTGATAATGCAAGCTCTCTCTCTCTCTCTCTCTCTCTCTCTCTCTCTCTCTCTCTCTCTCTCTCTCTCTCTCTGTCTCTCTTTTTTTTTCTCTCTCTATCTCTCTCTTTCTCTCTCTCTCTCGCTTTCTCTCTCTCTCTCTCTCTCTCTCTCTCTCTCTCTCTCTCTCTCTCTCTATTGCGGGGGATCGGCAGATGTTCTGGAGGGATCTTAAAACTGAGAGGGAAGAACAGGAGAACATTTAATCAGATAGCGGTGGCAACGATTAGTAGTATTAAACTTCGTTGGCTGTTGAACTAGGGGACTGAGCACGCATGGAAATGTCCTGGTGCAGTGATGTCGGTTCTTGACACAACTCAACTCAACTCTCTCTCTCTCTCTCTCTCTCTCTCTCTCTCTCTCTCTCTCTCTCTCTCTCTCTCTCTCTGGCCGTCTGCCTGTCTCTTCCAGCCTCCATTGCGCTTTATTGTACGGGCATGATAATGTATGCCCTTTCATTTTAGAACAAGCAGCTTTTAGAATGGTCTTTGCCTTGCTTGGGAACTGGGATTAAATAGCTGTCCACATTCTTGAGGTCGGTCCAAATTCTGAGCTCTACATAAAGTGGATCTGCAGGTTCCAATACATGCCTTCACTATGTGTTTGTGTGCGTACGTGCGTGCGTGTGTGTGTGTTTTGTTTGTGTTTGTGTGTGTGTGTGTGAGTATGTGTGTGTATGTGTGTGTGTGTGTGTGTGTGGTTATGCAACAAAATTTTGTAACTATGACAGACTAACGTAGATTTCATGTAGAACAAGTGTGCGTTAAGTAATTGTTAGAAATGTGTTTAGTTTGAAGTGCGTAGCTTTGAATTTTCCTGGCATGTATATTCAACACATTGACATTTATGAACCCTGTGAAAGCATGTCCTTTAGATAGGATATTGTTTCCATGTCATAGGGAGTGCTAGCATCAAGGAGGAATGGTTACACAGCTATCTGATTCCCTTAACGAAGCCGGACAAAGACCACAAAAAAATTCAGGGATTTCGAATTATAACCATGCAGAATACAATAGGCAAGCTGCTGAAGAAGGTAATTGCCAGGAAAATATCAAGCCAACTAGAGAGGCAAGGTGTTTTCCCACCTACCCTGGGTGGGTACCGTCCAACAAGAGAAACCTGGACCAATGCAGCAGTCTTTGCCCATGATGTCTATGAAGGTTTCCACTCAGGCACTGAAACCGTTGCTGCAGCGATTGATCTTGAGGACGCATACAACAGAGTACCACTGGATTTTTTAATGTTTCTTCTTCTTCTTCGTTCATCCGGAGTTTTTTTTCGGATGTGATTGCGTTGTGCCTGTTTACAGCAGAGCTGCGTTCTTGCGCCGTTAGGCCGACACATCCGACTTCTGCGGGCATTTGTTGACCGGGTTAACCTTCCCGGGGGTTTCTTAGGACGTTTGACTCTCACTGTTGTGGTGTTATCCCCCATCCCAGCTGGTCCATATAGAACAGCCAAAGATCCTGGTCAGCCCTCAAGGGAAGGCAGGGGCAGACCATGGGCATTCCCCGCCATCCAAGGAGGCTTCCATACTTGCAGAGCCGATACATAGCGCTCTGGTACTGGGCTCACCCAAGGAATCGTCACGTCCTGCACATGGCTGCTTAGCCTCACTTCCGTATATAGGGCCTTCCGTTCACCATAGGCTGTTCTTCCGGAAACCAGAAGTATGCAGTCTGCAGATGACATCCACACAGTGAGCTTTCGATTCGGACTTTCCATGTAATGGATTTGCTAGCCAAGCAATATTCCATTTCGTGCCACTAGGACACTTTTCCACCTTTTATGAAGCCCACACAGTGGGCTTTTGATTCGGACTTTCCACGTAATGGATTTGCTATCCAAGCAATATTCCATTTCGTGCCACTAGGACACTTTTCGACCTTTTATGAAGCCCACACAATGGGCTTTTGATTTGGACTTTCCACGTAATGGATTTGCTATCCAAGCAATATTCCATTTCATGCCTCTGGGTCTTCATGCACCTTTAAATGTCAACCTGTATATAGTTAAAGTAATCTGCGGTCAACTTTAGCTTGTTGATATCTCCATAGAGCTTGTCCTCAAATGAAGCAGGTGTGGGCCAAAATATCTTTCTCTGTTCTGCATACGTTGGGCAATCCTGCAGCAAATGTTTTGCTGTCATTTTTCCAGTTCTACAATTACATTCATCGGTATCTCCTATCTTTAGTTTATTGAACAAGTGGTATTTCAGCCTGTTATGTCCTGTGCGGAGTCTGAAGATTGCTACTTGTTCTCTTCGGTCGAGTTTGTAATATGCATCATCCTTCTGATGGCCTGGATGCTCTGATTCCCATTTGGTTCTATAAGTGCTTTTTATCAACCTCTTTGCCTCATTATAGGTTATGTCTATGTCAGGCTGTGGTAGTCGTCCGCCCTCTTTTGCCAGTCTGTCAGCCTCTTCGTTTCCAGGTATACTGCAATGTGATGGGATCCACTGTATTACAACTTTTTTTGGATTTCTGGCATAGACCATGGAGTGCTGCTCTTAGGTCAGTTAGTTCTGTGCTGTTATTGCTCTTCAGTATTGAGACAGCTGACTTTGCATCTGTGAAGATAGCTATTTGCTTCTCTTTATTTTCCTCCATCAGGAGCATTTCTGCTGCAGTTTTCAGAGCCTCTACCTCCGCTTTGAAGTTACTTGAAAATTTTCCAGTTGCCATTGAATGTGTTTTTTTCGCTCCATTTTTTAAATTTAGGAGAATTCCTCCTCCTCCATTCTCTATTGAATTTTTGGCTGATCCATCTGTATATGCATGGGTCCAATTCCTGCTTGGGTAATGTTCTTTTATGTAGTTTAGGGTTATTTCTCTTCTTTCGGTTTCATGCTGAGTGTTCTTTTTCTCAATACCAGGAATGTTTTCTATGCATCTCAGGCAGTTGCTGCTGTCTCCAAGCTGGGAACTTGTGTGCATTGTGTATGGGCTTGACTGTTGATATGTTAAGAATAGGATCTGACCTAATCCTTCGTTTTGCAGTTTCTACAAAGTTGCTACGCTTCAGTCTTCCCTTTCCAAAACCATTAAATCTGTTGTACATAGGGTGGTCTGTCAATCTTCTAAATTTTTCTGCTTGTTGCTGGGCTCTGCTATCTCTTCTATCCTGCATTGGTTGTAAACAAGTGATCTTTTCTAATTCATTAATAGGCGTTGTCTTCAGGCTTCCAGTTATGATTCGCATTCCTTGATTTTGGACTCTACTTATTTTGTTAAAGTTTGACTTAGCTGCTGTTGCCCAAGCTGCAATGCCATATTCCAGTACTGGCCTCACCCGTCCAGTATATAACTTCTTGAGAACTTTCTCATCTGCTCCCCATGTTGTACCAGCAAGCTTTTTCATGATTGCCATTCTTTGCCTTGCTCTTGTTCGATTTTTCTCAACCTGTGTCTTCCATGTCAGGCGACGATCAAAGGTGACTCCTAGATAGTTTGGATTTTCTTCATGGCGCAATATTTTTCCATTCAATACCAGCTTAGGTTGCTGAGTTTTAGTTGAGAGGGAGAACACTGTGCATGTTGTTTTCTCCTCACTTATCTTCACTAGCCATGATTTTGACCAGTCCTCTAGCGCTAATAGGGCTTGCTGTATTCTGCTGTTAGCTGTACTAATATATTCTTCAGATGTCCATATGGCTAGGTCATCTGCAAAGGATGATGTGTGTACTCTGGCTGGAAAATTTTCCGTGATGTCGTTTATATATGCTAGGAATAATGTTGGTGAAAGAACTCCTCCTTGGGGGACACCTTGCTCCAACAGCATCATTTTGCTGGTTTGTCCTTGTACTTTTGTCCTGGCAGTTCTGTTCTCAAGGTAGTGGCTGATCCATTTGTACATTTTCCCGCAAACATGCATTTTTTGCAGTTTTACTTTCAGTCCTTCCTTCCATACTTTATCAAATGCTTTTTCTAAATCTATCCAGACTGCTAGTGTGTGCTTTTTCTCTTGGAAGGCATCCTCTATTTCCTGAGCTATATAGGTTATTTGATCTTCAGTAGATCTGTACTTTCTGAATCCTGCTTGGTGAGGTGTTAAGAGTTGGTTTTCTTCCAGATGCCATGTTAGCCTGCCATTGATAATGCGTTCCATTAATTTTCCTACACAGCTAAGAAGACTGATAGGTCGATAGCCATTTGGTTCTTCCAGGTCTTTTCCTTTCTTTGGGACTGGTATTAGTATAGCTTCCTTCCATGCCTGTGGGACTATTCCCCTCTTCCAGCTGTAATTTAGGACTGCTAGTAGTTTCTTTTTTGCCTTAGTGCCTAGTCCTATTAGCATTTCATTTGTGATTCCATCCTTTCCTGGTGATGTCTTCTTTTTTAGGGTATTCATTGCCTGTTCCATTTCTTCCATTGTTAGATTTGCCATCATATATTCTGCTGCTGTCTCTGTATATGTATGATGTATCTGTTTATCTTTGATTGCTTTCTTCTGTTCGGCTGTAATATCAATGTGGTTTGCACTGGCATAGTGTTCCATTAGTGCATTTGCAGCCTTTTTTCCTGTAAGCAAGGCATTTCCTTGTTTAATTGTTATTTGTTTGTTTCTAGGTCCTTCATTGTTCATGGCTTTCACTAGTTTCCATAGTTTGTTTCCATCCCTGTCAAAATTCAGGTTTTCTGTTTTTTTCCTCCAACAATCTCTTGTTGTTTGATTTACTGTTCTTTTATATTTTGCTGAGATGGCTTTGAGAGAGATGTTCGCTTCAGTTGTTTGTTCTCTCTCTGCGGTCTTCCTAGCATCTTCAACTTTGTCCTCCAAAAATTGTAGTTCTTCAGTCCAGTATGGTTTGTAATTTTTCCTTGCTCCTCTTGGAATAGACTCAGTGGCCGCCTGTATTATTGCTCTGTTTAGACTTTCCACCATTTGCTTCATGTTGCCATATCGTGTATTTACGTTTTCACAATATTTGTCTGTTAGTATGGCAAATCTGTCCCAATCTGCTCGTTTGTAATTCCAACGGGGCAAAGGCTTTTGCTCCTGTGGAACATACTCCATATTTATTACAAGCTTGATTGGTCTGTGGTCACTACCTGCTAATTGGTCCAGCACATGGCGATCGATTTTGTGGAGGATGTCTCCTGTGCAGAAAGCTAAGTCTGGAGTAGAAGTGGTAATCCATCTTCTGGAGTAGAAGCTCGGTGTGTCATCCGCTTTGTTAAGTAGATGGAGATTTGAGTCTATTTCCCAGTCCTCCACTTCATCTCCTCTTTTGTCAGTATCTGGGTATCCCCATCTTTCTGAACGGCTATTAAAGTCTCCGACAACAATGCAATTTGTGTCAGTTATTTCCATGTTTGAGAGTGTAAGATCCTTATCTGCCGGGCTATATAGATTGTAAATTCTTATTTTCACGTCCTTTATCATTATATCAACACCTATAATTTCCGTTTGGTTGTCAGAGATCACAGATACTTCGCTGCAAGGTATTGTATTTCGTGTAAGTATTACAACTCCTCCTTTGTGTCCTTCGCGGTCGAAACGTGTGGCCTGATATCCCTCGACTGAAAATGTGCGATTGGCGTTGAGGTGTGTCTCTTGAATGCATGCCACATCTATTCTATCTTTATGAAGACGCTGTGTTAGGGAGGCTTTCTTGTTATAAACTCCTTCTGCATTCCATTGTAGTATGTTGAGTGTCCGGGGTGTTTGGTCAATAGCTCTTAACCTACTCCTCTGTGCCTTGACTCCACAGCACAGGGGAAGGTGACCACCAGTAGTCATGGGTGGACCCCCTCGAGGCAGGGGGCCCGGCACTATCACCGCCTGATGGGACTTCACGGGATTAGCACCATAACGATTAATTTTCATCTGTGGCATCATGAAATGATAAAGTTACGTTGCACTTCTTTGTCAAGCCTGTGGCTCAGTACATCCGATTTCGACAAGCATTTGTTCGGGATGCTTTCCCTAGCCTTTGACTGTCCCCAGTCTACCTACAAGGCAGCAGGTTTGTGCGTCACTTCGTCTGGTCCCTCTCCCTTGACCTGTCCGACATGGGTGACCCTACCAGTAGCTGTGCTACTGTCGGCATAGCTCTTGGGGTCATTGGAACGCTCAAGCCCCTCTACCTCGTCAAGGTGGACGCACGGCAGAGGGGTTTTAATGTTTCAGCTTCTTGAACTAAACGTAAGTCCATTCCTCCTTAGTTGGATCGCTGCAGCCCTCTTCCAACGGAAAGTAGTTTTTAGATGTGGCAGTTGGAATACTCTTCAACAAGTGAATAGGTACAATTACCTCGGAACAGTAATAACATCTGATGGGAGATGCCTTGAAGAGATTAGAACAAGAATCGCCATGGCAAAAGTAGCCTTTAGCAAGATGAAAAACATACTGACCAATAAAAAGATGTCAATTGAAACGAGAAAAAGAGTGTTGAGATGCTACATAGAACCTGTACTTTTATATGGATGTGAAGCTTGGACAATGAGCAGCCAGGCTGAAAAATATCTGATGGCTGTAGAAATGTGGTTTCTGAGGAAAATGCAAAGAATACCATGGACAGCCAGAAAGACCAATGAACAAGTCCTTCAAGAAACAAATGAAGATCGTAAACTGATCAGAGACATTAGACGTAGACAGTCACAATTTTTTGGGCATGTTATGAGAAGAAATGATTTGGAGAACTTGGTGACAACTGGTAAGATCGAGGGGAACAGACCAAGGGGAAGACCTAGAAACAAGTATCTGGATGGCTTGGCCTTGTGGCATGGTCGAGACAAAAACACCGAACTGATCCACGACTCTGTTGATCGAGTGAGATGGCAGAACATGACCGCCCACGCTTACCGGCATGGCACATGATGGATGGAGTTGGACTTCGGAACCAACAACAATATATCCTGGCCTACCACAGGGATCACCATTATCTCCGGTACTGTTCAACGCCTACACAGTGAGAATCACCAGTGAGCAGATCACTGGACCTGGCAGGACATTGTCATATGTCGATGATGTTTTAGTGTATCGTCAGGGTAAGGATAGAGAGGAGGTTGCTGGGGAACTACAAACCGAACTCAATCGCATAAGTACTTGGTGTGATGAAGCTGGGGCAATCGTCAACCCAACAAAGGCAACAGTGACTTGGTTCTCGTTGAATAATCATATTGTCAACAATCCAACACCAACTGTAATGCTGTGTTCAGAGACGGTGGAAAGAACACAGGCAATGAATTACCTGGGGATACGGTTTGATCGAAGCCTTGCTTATAATGTGCACATAGACCAGGTGATAACAAAGGCCAAGCGGGGTTTGGCAGCGATGCGGGTGATGGCGGCAGCAAACTGTGAGCAGCGCCATCTATGTCTTCTGTACGAGGGGCTGGTCATGTCTGTTTTGGAGTATGCAATGGCAATCTTGACTCTCAGCCATAAGCAGATAGAAAGGATGGAAATGATACAGAATGAAGCTATGCGCATTATTCTTGGATGTACAAGAGATACAGCATGCAGGGCGATGCGCTACCTTCTTGATTTTCCAACCATTGAAGAGAGAATACAAGTTTGCAGGGCACGCGCCTACCTCAGAATTAACGCAAACACACAACATCCACTGCATAGTGAAATTAGGAAGGTGAAGGGCAGCAGGTTAAAAAGAGGACGGTCGTGGATGGGTCAAGCCGAAGACATTCTTCAACAGGTGTGTTCACTTGAGGACTTAGAACCTGGCGAGGAGTGGGTGCAAGTGCCAACAGACTTCTGCACATCCTTTTCAGTTTGCATCCAACTAGATAGAAAATGCAGACAAGAAAATCCGGCTGCTGTTGAGGCTGAAGTACAAGCGTTGATTTTCGAGAATTCGCTAGACGGAGACGCGGTCATCTACACAGATGGGTCGGTCGTCCGACATGTGAGAAGCTCATGGGCCTTTACAGCTCGGGCCGGAGGGAGAATTGTGAAGGAGGACTCTGGTGCTTTCACTGAAACCACAAGTAGCCTGACCATGGAAGTCATGGCAGTAAGTAAAGCAATAACATGGCTCGAGACACAGACATTCACCAGGGCTTGTTTCCTTAGCGACTCAATGAACATGATCAAGAGGATAGAGGAGGGGTCGATCCGAAGAGAATGGTTGCTGCCTCTGAAGCGGTCTCGGCTGGCAAAGATTAGTTTCATCTTCGTGCCAGGGCATGCGGGAGTACAAGGAAATGAGCGGGCTGACAAGCTCGCAGGTGAGGCTACTGTGGAGGGCGGACGCTGCCATGGACCAGGCTGACATTCTGAATGCTCTACGTGATGTGAGACTTTTGCGAGAACCAAGTGATGACTGTGAATCTACAACAATGGCCAGACTGCTAGAGCAGCAAATTAAAAGAGGGGTGGCCAAACAAGAACACTACGCAGGAAGCCAAAGAAGATTGATAAACCAACACAGAACTGGCGTCGTTAGCCGCTACACGCTGCGGGATTTGCTGAGGAGGGGATCCGAGCACTTATGGACTGAATGGTTCGATGTGCAACGAGGATGATCTGTCGACTAACTAACTAATGTCAGAGCGCTCCAGTCTGTTGGTATCTTGACCCCCAAATCTCATCGGTGTTTTTGAAATGGCATTAGAAGGCTTAGGCAATGGGGAAATTGAGCGGTATGATTTATTGCTTGATCTTTATTTGGAAATGGAAACCTTACGTCACACCACCTCAAATAAATGTAACATTATGGAAACTTAACATGGAAAATCAATGTAAACATGTTCATGGTATGCAATATCTGGTATATCAACGGCTCTCTATGGTAGACCGTCGTAAGCACATTGGCTGGTACATGTGCCTGTTGGATCAGAGGTTCATGTGATCGAATTCCCAAAGCGACGGGGATGTTTCCTCATTAACCTGGATTCCCAGGTAGAACCAGTTTAACAGTTGGTACAACTACAGTTAATGGGAAATAAAGGCGACAGGTGTGATATTCACAATATTATCCATCAAGTGTAGGGGGTCTAAAATGTGGATCTAGCAACGTGTACCCAATATGCCTCATGGTCCGTGAAGGGTCATTTACTTTTTATTAAAGTCTAGAGGCCGAGTTGACCAAATGGCGGTACTTATGTAAGGTCTACCTCTATACTCGCTTATAATATCTTTTCTACTAGCTACATATAATGTAACTTTTAACTTCACTTCTATGTCACTTCTAATTGTCACTATAGTTGCCACCTTTATGGTCACTTCTAATGGTACTTCTATTTCACATCTACTGACTATTAACTCGGGTAGCAGGATAAGGGTATCCCCCCATCAAGAAAGACGTAAGGTGCCTCTTTCCCTCCGCTAGCCTAAGGGACACTCTTGGGGAGGTCATCAAATAGTTGTTGGTTGTGGTTTCATGTTTGACGACTTCAGGTAGACGATCTATTTATAACGACAATGGCTAAGATCACCGACTAGTATGATTATGACAAAGAAGGAAAGCAATGGCAAACTACATTCTGTACACATGTTTAGAATATAATGACTGGCCTGGTCATATAGCAGGGACAAGAACACAGACCTAATCCCAGACTCTGGTGATCGTTGACATGGTGAATGATGACTGCGCACGCTTATCGGCAGGGCAGATGACGATGATGATCCATTTACTAAGTTACTTCTCATGTTACTTCCATGGTCAATTCTAATGGTCACTTCTAGTTTAGACTATATGGTCAGATATAATGGTCAATACTAGTGCCACCTGCAATGTTATTTCTAATGTTGAAGCAGGAACCGGACATTGTTCAGTGACGTGCAGGGACCGTCACATCTTGTAGAGCCTGGATACGCGTAGGAATAAGTGACCAGTGCCTTCCCTCACTTAGCGGAAGTACAGCGAAGGTCTGGGAACCCTTGTTTCACTGCGCGTATGACATCATCAACATGGCCTCTCTAAGAATACACTAACGCCAACTTTTAAGGTCACCATTAGTGTCACTTCTGAAATCATTTCTAACGTTAAAATAATTGTCACTTATGTGCTACTGAAGATATTATTTATAACTGTTATTTATAATAATAATAATAATAATAATAATAATAATAATAATAATAGCACCATCACCACTAACGATAATAATTATATTAATAATAACAACATTAGTAACATAATAATTATAACAATAGAACAATAAAAACAACAGCAACAACAACAGAAATAAACAGCAGCAGAATGAGAAAAATAATTAATTATAATAATAATAACAATACAATTTATGATAATAATAAAAATAACACATCACCAAAACATACAACAATAATATATAATAACATCAACAAAAACAACAACAATAATAATGTCAGAATCAATAATAATATTAATAGTAATACAATAATAATAATAATAATAATAATAATATATAATAATAATATATAATAATATACTATATGATGCGAGGGCGAGTCAATAAGTACGTCACACAGTTCTGTCGGATGGCAGGTAAATGTAAGTTGGTGTTTTCTACAGGTGTCATTGGGTGACAGCAACATAGAACTTTATATTCCCGTTCGTTAGGTGGCGTTAGGTTATCATGCACATGCGCAGCGCATAAACAAAATGGCGACTGCACTTACAGAGTGTACAACCAAAGCGCAACGTACTGTTATGCGTTTTTGTGGGCAAAAGGACTGCCTGCAAAGGACATTCATAATGAAATACGTCCTGTTTATGCTGACAAATGTTTGTCCTGTAAAGCGGTGCATAGCTGGGTAGAAACATTTTCAACGCAATAAAAACATCCTCCTTCGCCTTGTGTAAAAATTCAAGGTTAAGCCATTAGCAGGGAAGGTTATTCTGACAGTGTTCTGGAATCGTCAAGGAGTGCTTTTAACCACTTTGAAGAACAAAGGTGACAATGTGAATTCTGAATTATACTGTGAAGTTCTATCGATGCTTTATGATGCAATTCGAAGAAAACGTCCATGAATGCAGATTAGAGGCGTGTTGCTTCCTCAGAACAATGCCAGACCACATACGGCTTGATTAGCTCAGGAGAAAATCAACCAACTAAGGAATGAAGTTCTGAAACAGCCCCGACTTACAGCACCGACGTAGACCTTAGCGATTTCCACCTTTTTTGGTCCACTGAAAACTCACCTTGGCGGGATACATTTCGGTAATGACGACGAAGATGAATGTGAAGTGAAAACGGGGTTTAGAAAACAGAGCACGCAGTTCTATGCAGCCGGCTTGAAAGGACAGAGAAAACGATGGGATAAGTACAAGATGGCGACGGACGGTCGTGTTGTTTTGTGTTCGTTAACTTTTTCGCGTAGGGGATGGATTTATTCATCTCTTGCGTGTAATTGGTGTGCCAGGATGTAAAACCAGGAGTTTATACTCAAGATCTGCGCGGGTGCTACGGAGTTCGTGCATCGAGCGAAGCCTTCCTTGAGTGAATTTTCAGCAGCGTGTGTGGTTCTCAGCAGTCTGTGTTTACGTTTTTTCAACATGGCGGAACAACGTGTGTTTTCCGAGGGTTCAGCAGTCAACATAACGAAGCGGCGTGGTAGCCGCGCAGGGAGGAAGAAACAAGGTAAGCGCGGTGGTTTGAGGCGTTTTAGACTCAAGTGTCACCGTCTAGGACTCAGGAACATCCGTATTCTATATTGGAACTGTGCCAGTGTAAAACAACGGGGCTCTATTTTAGAAACCCTAGTTTACAGGAACGACATTGTAGCACTCCAGGAGACGAGACTGGGCGATCAGCCACTCCGAATTGCCGGCTTCAAATGTTTCTACAACAGACGACATCTGGGAACGGCGATTCTCGTTCGCGACAGCATGGTGGCGTCAGAGCTAGACATGTCCAGTTGGGACAGTGACGATATACAAATACAGGCGTTGAGAGTTCATTCCAGTATACCATTCGTGTTGGTTAATGTTTATGCCCGCAATGCGAGTGTGGACGCACAGAAGTGGCAGTGCTTAAGTGGCATATTAGGCCACGAGAGGAAATGTTATTTTCTGTGGTGACTTCAACGCTAAAGGCAGATCATGGGGAAACACTTCCTCCAATACACAAGGGGAGGAGCTCGAGACTGCACTGGAAACCATCGACCTGGTTTGTATCAACAGTGGCTGTGTCACCAGGACAGCAAGCCGTCCAGGCGATGAGGACAGTGCTATTGATCTGGCGCTAGTTTCACCTTTACTCACTACAGTGTGTAGATGGGGTGTCCTAGGACACCATGGCAGCGACCACCACCCTTGCAGCATATTGGTGGAGAAAGGCAGAACCAGGCAGCACAAGCTAAAGGTAAAGACGTTCCAGTATGACAGTACAGGGCAAGATGTGGTGAGTAAAATAAGACGTGACAAGCGCAGAACGTTTCAGGGCAGGAAAAAAAGCTGGGAGCAGCCACCGTGGTGGAGTTTCGAGGTGGATAAGGCTTGGGTGGATAAGCGTAGTGCTGTAAGGAGATGGCAAAATGCCAAGAAGAACAGAGCTGGTCATCCTAGTCCCTGCTTGCACTTAGAAAGAGAGATGCACACAAAAGTAAGCTATTTCAAAAAACTGGTCACGGTGGTTAAAAGGGAAAAATGGGCAGAGGTGTGTCAAAGGGTAAGCACAGACAAGTCACTGAAATTGTTCTGGCGACTACATAAAAGCATGAGTGGTGTAGTCAAGAATAAGAGCATTTCTGACTTCCAAGGTGCTGACCTCATCTGGCAGAGGACTGACGAGGACAAGGGCAAAGCCCTCTTTGAACGCTACCTTGAGCAGAGCAACCAGACAGACATGGGAGGTCGAAATCTGGCCAAGGAGGTCACCTCAGACAGATGCAAGGCCCAGAACACTTCGGATGAAGACACAGTGACAGTGAAAGAAATCAAGGCTGTGCTTCGACGATCAAAAAACAGTGCTCCAGGTCCTGATGGCATAAGATACGACGACATAAATAGGTGTACCGACAATGAGCTAGAGAAACTAGCAGACATGTACAACAACAGTATAGGGAGTGCTAGCATCAAGGAGGAATGGTTACACAGCTATCTGATTCCCTTGCCGAAGCCTGACAAAGACCACAAAAAAATTCAGGGATATCGAATTATAACCATGCAGAATACAATAGGCAAGCTGCTGGAGAAGGTAATTGCCAGGAAAATATCAAGCCAACTAGAGAGGCAAGGTGTTTTCCCACCTACCCTGGGTGGGTACCGTCCAAAAAGAGAAACCTGGACCAATGCAGCAGTCTTTGCCCAGGATGTCTATGAAGGTTTCCACTCAGGCACTGAAACCGTTGCTGCAGCGATTGATCTTGAGGACGCATACAACAGAGTACCACTGGATTTTTTAATGTTTCAGCTTCTTGAACTAAACGTAAGTCCATTCCTCCTTAGTTGGATCGCTGCAGCCCTCTTCCAACGGAAAGTAGTTTTTAGATGTGGCAGTTGGACTTCGGAACCAACAACAATATATCCTGGCCTACCACAGGGATCACCATTATCTCCGGTACTGTTCAACGCCTACACAGTGAGAATCACCAGTGAGCAGATCACTGGACCTGGCAGGACATTGTCATATGCCGATGATGTTTTAGTGTATCGTCAGGGTAAGGATAGAGAGGAGGTTGCTGGGGAACTACAAACCGAACTCAATCGCATAAGTACTTGGTGTGATGAAGCTGGGGCAATGGTCAACCCAACAAAGGCAACAGTGACTTGGTTCTCGTTGAATAATCATATTGTCAACAATCCAACACCAACTGTAATGCTGTGTTCAGAGACGGTGGAAAGAACGCAGGCAATGAATTACCTGGGGATACGGTTTGATCGAAGCCTTGCTTATAATGTGCACATAGACCAGGTGATAACAAAGGCCAAGCGGGGTTTGGCAGCGATGCGGGTGATGGCGGCAGCAAACTGTGAGCAGCGCCATCTATGTCTTCTGTACGAGGGGCTGGTCATGTCTGTTTTGGAGTATGCAATGGCAATCTTGACTCTCAGCCATAAGCAGATAGAAAGGATGGAAAGGATACAGAATGAAGCTATGCGCATTATTCTTGGATGTACAAGAGATACAGCATGCAGGGCGATGCGCTACCTTCTTGATTTTCCAACCATTGAAGAGAGAATACAAGTTTGCAGGGCACGCGCCTACCTCAGAATTAACGCAAACACACAACATCCACTGCATAGTGAAATTAGGAAGGTGAAGGGCAGCAGGTTAAAAAGAGGACGGTCGTGGATGGGTCAAGCCGAAGACATTCTTCAACAGGTGTGTTCACTTGAGGACTTAGAACCTGGCGAGGAGTGGGTGCAAGTGCCAACAGACTTCTGCACATCCTTTTCAGTTTGCATCCAACTAGATAGAAAATGCAGACAAGAAAATCCGGCTGCTGTTGAGGCTGAAGTACAAGCGTTGATTTTCGAGAATTCGCTAGACGGTGACGCGGTCATCTACACAGATGGGTCGGTCGTCCGACATGTGAGAAGCTCATGGGCCTTTACAGCTCGGGCCGGAGGGAGAATTGTGAAGGAGGACTCTGGTGCTTTCACTGAAACCACAAGTAGCCTGACCATGGAAGTCATGGCAGTAAGTAAAGCAATAACATGGCTCGAGACACAGACATTCACCAGGGCTTGTTTCCTTAGCGACTCAATGAACATGATCAAGAGGATAGAGGAGGGGTCGATCCGAAGAGAATGGTTGCTGCCTCTGAAGCGGTCTCGGCTGGCAAAGATTAGTTTCATCTTCGTGCCAGGGCATGCGGGAGTACAAGGAAATGAGCGGGCTGACAAGCTCGCAGGTGAGGCTACTGTGGAGGGCGGACGCGCCATGGACCAGGCTGACATTCTGAATGCTCTACGTGATGTGAGACTTTTGCGAGAACCAAGTGATGACTGTGAATCTACAACAATGGCCAGACTGCTAGAGCATCAAATTATAAGAGGTGTGGCCAAACAAGAACACTACGCAGGAAGCCAAAGAAGATTGATAAACCAACACAGAACTGGCGTCGTTAGCCGCTACACGCTGCGGGATTTGCTGAGGAGGGGATCCGAGCACTTATGGACTGAATGGTTCGATGTGCAGCGAGGATGATCTGTCGACTAACTAACTAACTAACTAACTAGCATCAATGTTGTGGAAATTATGTTGAGAAATAAAGGGACAATGTAGGCCCTATGTATACACATTAAATGTTTAAAGTTGTTATCATATTTAGGTATTTGTGTACAGCGATTTGTGACTTACTTATTAACTTCCTCTCGTAATAATAATAATAATAATGGTAATAATAATAATAATAATAATAATAATAATAATAATAATAATCACAATTAAAGCAACAACAACAATAATAATCATAATAATTATCTAGAGCTATTAGACTACGAGTTCTCAGATCCTCCCCTCACTATCTCCCTCGTCGTTAGCGATTAACAACATCAGTTCTGTGTTGATGACTATTCTTCCTTGGTTCCCCGCATGGCGCTCCAGTTTAGCTTGACCCAGTATGACTTTATGTTCTTGTTGTCTGGTCAAAGTTGCAGAATGTGTGCCCTCTCCAGTGCCACAACTAATTTCCGTGCAACAAACCAGCCACGCCTCGGTCTCTGACCACGTTTGGAACACGACAATAGTCTGGACCTTGTGGCTGGACGTTCGTTGTCTGGTGTACTGACATCTTCAGATGTGTTAATGGGCCGATGTTTGCACGGGACAAATATCGCTAGACTCATATTTGTATTGACCAATCGGCACTCGTGGGTGATGACGTCAGTAGCAGTTCTGCTGACTTTACTTCCCAAGGTATGTTCTAGTACCCGTCTGCTGATGTGGGGATGTGGTTTTTAGAGGGTGTGGGAATGTGGTTTTATAAGGGAATGTGGAGATATGGTCTTATAGGGGAATGTGGAGATGTGGTTTTATAGGGGAATGTGGGGAAGTGGTTTTATAAGGGATTGTGGGGATGTGGTTTCATAGGGGAATGTAAGGATGTGGCTTTATAGGGGAATGTGGGGATGTGCTTTTATAGGGGAATGTGGTGATGTGGTTTTATAGGGGAATGTGGGGATGTGGTTTCATAGGGGAATGTGGGGATATGGTTTTATAGCGGAATGTGGGGATGTGGTTTTATAGGGGAATGTGGAGATGTGGTTTATAAGGGAATGTGGGTTTATAGGGGAATGTGGAGATGTGGTTTTATAGGGGAATGTGGGGATGTGGTTTTATAGGGGAATGTGGGGATGTGGTTTTATAGGGGAATGTGGGGCGTGTGGTTTTATAGGAGAATGTGCGGATGTGGTTTCATTGGCGAATGTGGGGATGTGGTTTTATAGGGGAATGTGGGGCATTGGTTTTATAGGGGAATTTGGGGATATGGTTTTATAGGGGAATGTGGGGATATGGTTTTATAGGGGAATGTGGGGATGTGGTTTTATAGGGGAATTTTTGGGATATTGCTTTATATGGGAATGTGGGGATGTGGTTTTAAAGCGGAATGTGGGGATGTGGTTTTATAGGGGAATGTGGGGATGTGGTTTTATAGGGGAATATGGGATGTGGTTTTATAGAGGAATGTGGGGATGTGGTTTTATAGGGGAAGGGAATTTGGGGATGTGGTTTATAGGGGAATGTGGGGATAAGGTTTTATAGGGAAATGTGGAGATGTGGTTTTATAGGGGAATGTGGAGATGTGGTTTTATAGGGGAATGTGGGGATGTGGTTTTATAGGGGAATGTGGGGATGTGGTTTTATAGGGGAATGTGGGGATGTGGTTTTATAGGGGAATGTGGGGATGTGGTTTTATAGGAGAATGTGCGGATGTGGTTTCATAGCCGAATGTGGGGATGTGGTTTCATAGGCGAATGTGGGGATGTGGTTTTATAGGGGAATGTGGGGAATTGGTTTTATAGGGGAATGTGGGGATATGGTTTTATAGGGGAATGTAGGGATGTGGTTTTATAGGGGAATTTTGGGATATTGCTTTATATGGGAATGTGGGGATGTGGTTTTATAGGGGAATGTGGGGATGTGGTTTTATAGGAGAATGTGGGGATGTCGTTTCATAGGCGAATGTGGGGATGTGGTTTCATAGGCGAATGTGGGGATGTGGTTTTATAGGGGAATGTGGGGAATTGGTTTTATAGGGGCATGTGGGGAATATGGTTTTATAGGGGAATTTGGGGATATGGTTTTATAGGGGAATGTGGGGATGTGGTTTTATAAGGGAATTTTTGGGATATTGCTTTATATGGGAAGGTGGGGGTGTGGCTTTATAGGGGAATGTACGGATGTGGTTTTATAGGCAAATGTGGGGATGTGGTTTTATAGGCAAATGTGGGGATGTGGTTTTATAGGGGAATGTTTGGATGTGGTCTTATAGGGGAATGTGGGGATGTGGTTTTATAGAAGTATGACAATAACAGCGTAACTCACGAAATAAACTGGGGGGGGGGGGGGGGAGAAAAGAATAACACAAAAAGGGTGTCTATGTGTGTGTGTGTGCGTGTGTGTGGGTGTGTGTGTGTGTGTGGGGGGGGAGGGGGTGTTGTGAGTTTAAGGAGTCTTCAATGAACAATGCTACATCAATGAAGTTCTTCTCCCCCATGTCCTTCTACTTTTGGCTGCCCTAAGGTCTGTGTTTAAAAAGGACAATGCGAGAACCTATTGTGCACAGCTTACCATTCAGTTCTTGACTGCCAACAACATTCTCACCCTTCCCTGCCCATCCCTGTCTCCAGATGTGAGTCCGATTGAGCACCTGTTGGAAGTGCTGCATAGACGTGATTGTCACCGAGACGTTGCACCAGCCAATTGTCATGATCTGCTCCAGACACTCCAGGAAGAGTGGGAAGCCATCCCACAGGCTCACATCAGATGTCTGATCGCATCCATGCCCTGGATATGCCAGTAGCTGATCGATGCAAGTGGAGGCCACACACCATACTAAGGGAAAGCCCGTACACCAAATAACTATCGTGACCAAGATGTAAAACAACTGTCAATTGATTGTTTGAACCCTGGGTATTCTTGTGTGCACTTTGAACAATTAACTCATTAAATTAAAAAGTTACTGAATATCAAAATTATCGATATGTGTGTGCCTTTAGTAGATATGCGTTTTTTTAACAGTATAGTTGTCTATTAACTCTTATCTATTTTCTTTATCTATTATCTGGATCTTTTCTCCGGGGCATGCCGGTGTACTGGGGAATGAACAGGAGGGCAGATTGGCTCGCTCGGCAAAACTTGGTGGAATATTGATGCATGACAAGACAGACGTGGTTGCGGCCTTGTGGGAGCACGTGTATACCTCGGAGGAGCAAATGGATCACCATAGTCTGGTATGAATGAGGCAGCGATGTGTGACGAGGGGATCTGGCCGATACTCGACGCTCAGAGGAAAGGCGAGACAGACATATAATCAGATTGCTACTGGAACTATTAGTGTTGGAACTCTTCGCTGGCTGCTGAGGATGGGGACGGTGCGGTTATGGGAATGTCCCGAATGCTGTGATGTCGGTTCCTAAATCAATCAATCAATCAATCAATCTATTTTCTTTTAATTCCCGATTTAGACAGTTGTCTGCCATACATTTGCACAACATTTATTTACACATTCACCATACATTATGGTATGTGACAGAAAGATAATAAAGATCAACGACGTAGGCCGTTAGAAATAAAGTAGGATTATTTATAGGCGCTAGAGTGTCCGACTGGATGAGACGATTATCCCCCTTAAGTAGACAGAAACGACATTATAACCTGGTTGGAATGTTAGTTTGCTCATCAGTGATAGGAGAATGGATCTATACTCTGCCAAGTTTGGGAGGCCGGATAATCCACGATACACTCGCTGTCAGAGTGGTGGATGTCAGGCCTGGGAGTGTATGAGGACATCTCTGCACAACTTGGTGTTGTGGGGGGAGGAATCAATGTTTGATCACCTACAGTGAGTTTTTTCATTTCTGTGTAAGTCATGGGGCATTCTGTCAGAGCAAGTTGAACCAGTGTATGTACCAGGTGTCCTAAACATCATACAGTCACAGAGGTTCTTGACAATTGTCATTCTTGTTCTTTGACTGGTATGTAGTTGTGTCCGTAGACATTATTTTTGTTTTGTGTAAGCTCAGAAAACGACTTTTATTATCATTGTGACTTCTGACAGAAATGACCATCTCTTTAAACGTTTAGCACTGTTCGAGAGGATGACTGTGTCCTCTGCATACCTATGTTTTGGAATTTGATTTTCACCAGTTAAGAATGGATCAAATTTGTCTCTGTTCTCATAATTTTTTTCCGGCATTTATCATTATGCTTTCTGAGTGTATTGTTGAATAGATACGAAATGAGAATGCAGACCTGATTTATGCCCTTTGCACCTCAAACTAGTTTGGTGTTTCATCGGTCGTTCTGACAGCTGCTTATTGAGCATGATATAGCGATTCAATTAAGTGGATCGAAAGTGCTGGAAACTTATATCACTCATGATGTTCCACAATTTCTGATGTAAAACACAGTAGAAGGCCTTACTGTAGTCTATGTAGCAAGTATGAAGATCTACACTGCGCTATCTGCGTTTCTCAATTATGGTTCTTATGTTGGAGATATGTTCCTTGGTTCCTCTGTGCTCTCCGAAATTTTACTGTAATTCAATTCGTAAGATGATTTTGCTAACATAATTTATTAGTGTCATTTATAGATAACAGGTGCATCGTTTGTTGGAAAATTATACTGTTTGCTTTTCACCCTTCTTCGTTAAAATGTATCCTCAAGGTTTTGTTGCTCGGGTTGTTTAATGGTCTTGTAAATTTAGGATAATCATGCGCAATTATGCTCCGTCACATTAAATGATGACCTGTTACTGATCAGGACTGGTTAATTTCCCGACTAAACCTTTTTTCCAGGTCATCCAGATAATTAGCTCAGTCGTGGTAGTGTGGTGGTTAGTGCAGGGTAACTACTGTAGCAGTTGTCCTGCGTTCAACTCTAGAAAATTACGCGACTGGAATGTTTTCCTTGTCAGTACACCAGACCACGTCAGTCCAGCCACAAGGTCGATACAGTTGTCGTATTCCAAACATGGTCAGAGACCAAGGCGTGGCTGTTTTGTTGCATGTTGTGGCCCTTGGCACATATATCCCGCGTTTTCATTTGAGACAGATATACACACATACTGTATTGAATCCCGCTCCGTGGCGAAGATGTTACAGACGCAGTAAACTTGCCCAGGAATCACGAACAGCCAAAACATGCCAGGGTTGGCTGCTACGTCCTGTAAAGGATGTGAAAAAAAAGTCGCTTAAAAGATGACAGGGTCGACTTCATTGCACCAGGTTTTATCCCATATGGCTCGGTCTCTTTCCCAGGCACGGAAAGCGTCGCACAAAGCACGAGCTCCGTTGCTTTAAGCTACGACCCACAGGAGTCTCCGAAACATTTAACTCGTAAACCGAAGGGCGCGGCCCGGAATCGAACCCACAACCTTCGGAACTCGAGTCAAACGGCTTGACCACTTCGCCACAGAGACTAAATGATGTGAAAGTAAGTTTTTAACTATATTGAAATTCTGGGCACTGGTTGTGAGGGGTGCTGCAATAACGTCTGCTGCCTACCTAATCACGATGACAGGACATCGTCAGGTATTAAAGCAAGGTTATGAGGAATATCATCTGCTACATCGCAGTCATAGAGACATTATTGGTAATGTGCTTATGTCTTTCTTATCTGTCTGATTGTAATACTTTTACTAAGATGTTTTGTATTATATTTTCAATTGCACATGAGGATAAAGCTGACTTGGGAAGGTCGGCTGTGGCAAATTTCGAAATGGAGAACACTTTCGTTTTTGCTTTCCTATACATACAGGACTTTGCGTTGGAGCTCAAGCCAATGAACACAAGCAAGCAAGCTTTCCTATTTCTGTTTCAATTCTCCCCTGGTTGAACTTACGAGACATACTGCTCAAGCTGAGAAAGACTCCACACTCCAAAAGAAGCTCAGGGCGTTTGTATTCCTTGTCACCATGAAACTTTCATTGCCGAGGAGAATCACACCTTCAGGGAATGTGAGCCCTCTACAGGGATAGAAAACCCTCACGTGGTCAGTGCCTGCGAGTGTACTCATGATGCTGTAATACTCTGTACAGTCGGATTCTATAGACGTAGAGCCAGGAATATCCGAGAGAAGGACAAGTGTGAGAAGTGTACTGAATGTTTTTTACCCGTCCGATCATGTGAGGGGTACTACAATACCGTCTGCTGACTAACTAATCACGATGCAGTTATGACCCCTGATGGTGTGTTTGTGAACAAATGAGTGGGAAGCTGGACAGTTCTTTAGGACATCCAGTGAGGAGTGCTTACCTTGTCCAGCTGGTACTTTCATGTCTGACCACAGCCACACATATAAGGATTGTTTAACATGTGAAGAACTATCTGAGAATAACTTCACCCAGGTGGTCATCACTAGACCATGCAGCAGAACCGCCCCAACTTTGTTTGGCTGTAAGGCTGGTCATTTCAGAGACCCCACAAAAGAATCTCTGCAGATAGAGGCTCCCTGTACACCATGTCGCATTTGTTATCGTCGTCTTGTTGACCGTGACATATTTCACGGCGTCGTTTTTGATAACGAGGATCGAATCGTCTCAACTGCTGCAACAAACCTCAAAGTGTCAATAGGTTAGTGTGTTATGGTTAAATGTTGTGTGTCTAACGTTTCCTAAGAGAAGCACATTGGTTTCTCGTCTGTCTTAGAATTGCTTTCAATTAATATAAAAATTAAAAAAAAATAATTAAATATAATTAATTAAACATAATTTTAGAAACGTGAAAAATGACCACCTATCAGTTCATTTGCTTGTCTAGAGTGTCCTCTGGCCTCTATGGATGTCAGTCGATGACTTAACCGTATTTCTCACGCTATTTCAGCGACCACAAGAACCCTCCAGCAACTGTATCCATAAGTAAAGTAAAGCACCCTTTCCCACCCCTTGAGACATATTAGATACATGGTGATAATTTTATATTTAATCTCATCTCTCATCTCATCATGTTCCTCTTGTACCTTGCGGTGTCGAGGTGAAGTATAAACATCGTGAGAGTGCCCGATTATGGGCTTCATATATCGATATTCCCATGGACTCTGCTATTCCCTCCGTGCAACGTTTACGTGGTCGGCATCTTCCTCTGTTTCCATCTGGTCTGTACATCATTGCTTGTTGTGGTATGCTGTTGACTGGTAACCTACTTGCATGGCCAAACCATTTGACTTGCTGCTTTCTAATAAAATCTAGTGCTGCTTTAACCCCCACTTTAGTCCTGATTTCTTCATTTCTGATCTTATCTCTTTTTGATTCGTTGAGTATTCTTCTCAGGAATCTCATTTCTGTTGTTGTGATTTTTATTTTATTCTTTTTCTGTCATTGTCCAAGTTTGGCATTGGTAGCATAGAGTTGGTAGGAAGATTGTGTTGTAATGTGCTTTCTCAGTAGCTATTGATACATGTATGTTCTTTAGTATTGGTGCCATTTGTCCAATGAGTTGATTTGACTTATTGCACCTATTTTCGATCTCGTCTTCTGATCTGCCATTTGATGATATTATACTTTATAGGTACTTGAAACTCTTTACTTGTTTCAAGGGGTGTTCGTTTAGGTGAATTGTTAGTGTTTGTTCTTCTTTAGTTATAGGCATTACCTCTGTTTTGCTTGGGCTAATTTTCATGTTATGTTCCCTATACATTTCGTTTAGGCTATTCATGTGGTCTTGTAATTCAGCTTCTGATTTTGCTATTAGTGCTTGGTCGTCCGCAAACAGGAGTTCTCTAATGGTTAGATTTGCAGATGCTTCTTCTTCTGTGTTCTCGTCATGCGGTATTCTTGCTGTCACTGTTTGGTTGGTTGCTATATTTAATAGCAAATTTAATAAAATGACTGATACTTTTGGCTCAGATATGATGTATTAGGAGCGTTCATTCTAAATCCGATCGTGCCGCACAGCGCGTAATTGCGTACGTTGAACATGATCATGTCATAGTCATGTGATAATTACTGTCCAATGAATAAAAGAGCATGTGTTTATCGTCCGATGATGCATAAGTTTTGTTTCTGACCGTTGAGAAAATGGCCAGGTTGATCCAAAATCCGTCCAGAGAAGCTCAAAGAGCGGTGATTCAGTTTCTTTTATTTGAAGGATATCGACAAGTGGACATTCATCGAAGAATACAGGCAGTGTACGGTAACAAATGTGTGTCGCAGAAAACAGTCACAGACTGGGCACTAATGTTTCGGAAAGGACGTCAGTTCACGACAGATCTTCGACGGCCGGGTCAAGGGCATATTGTTGCAACAACAAAACATCCATCGCCAAAATTGATGCAGCGGTACAGATGAACCGTTGTCGAAGCATACGTTCGCTAGCGAAATAACTTAATGTGTCAATTGGGACAAATAAAAAGGTCGTTTGTAAGAAACTGCAATATCGGAAGGTATGTTCACGGTGGGTGCCACGGATGTTGACCGACCACCAAAAAGAGGAATGCACGGGGAGGTGTTTGAACCACTTGCCACAGGGTGGAGGGTGATGCATTTCTCTTCCGCATAGTGGCATGCAATAAATCATGGTGTCACCACTTTGAGCCGAGCAGCAAAAGAGAGAGCATGCAATGGAAGCATGCTGGATCAACAAAAGCCAAACATTTCAAGTTACAGGTTTCCGCTGGTAAGGTTTTGCTGAGAGCATTTTTTTTAACCATCAGGGGCTATTGTTGGCCGACTTTCAAGAACCTGGTGTCAACATCAACTCTACCTACTACTTGGAAACAGTAGACAAGCTGCAAAAAGCTATCAGGAATAAACGACCCAGCATGCTTTCTCGCGGTGTGATTTTGTTGCACGATAATGCTGGTTCGCATGTTGCAAAGATTGTGCAGGAAGCATTAACTTGGAAGAAGTGGGAAATTTTACAACATCCAGCCTATAGTCCTGATTTGTCACCATGTGATTTTCATTTGTTCGGACCTCTAAAAAAAGCTCTCAAGGGGCAACGATTTCACACAGATGCAGACGTAATTAACACGGTAAACACTTGGTTCAGTGAGCAATCACAATCCTTTTTTGCTGACGGCATTTGCCGCCTACTTAAGCAATGGGATGCTTGCCTGAATGTCTACGGCGACTTCTTCTGATCAACCCATGGTGCGGAATTCATTCAAAATGAATGCTTTGTTTAATTCTACCACACCTGTTAATGTTTCTGTCATGCTTTTGTAATAAAGCAATTGGAACGGGATTCAAGTGAACGAACCTTATACATTGTCGCTGAAATTGTGCGAATGTGTACATCGTATTTCATTGAAGGTATCATTCATTTTATTTCACATAACATGACATATAACTCTGCAGTATGCAACTGACAAGATGCAGCGAAATATACCAGGCAAGAAATCGTTCTATATTTTATTTATGGTGTCTGTGTTTACATTCACCAAGGGAATACGATGTTTAGGATTAAATGTGCTGGAAACCTTGTATCACCCATGATGTTCAGCAATTTCTGCTGTAAATCACAGTCGAAGGTTTTACCGTAGTCTATGTAGCAAGTATTAAAATCTACCCTGTACTCGCTGCATTTCTCACAGATGTTCTCATGTTGAAGATATGGCCTCTGGTTCCTCTGAATTGTATGAAACTTGTCTGTAATTCGCATATTTAATATTCTGATTTGCATTCGATCCTATTCATGATAATTCGCAAGAGGATTTTGCTATTTGCTAACATAATTTATTAGTGCAATGTTTCAATTATTGGCGCATAGTTGCTGGAAATATAGTACTGTTTTTCTCCTTAGTGTTTGAATTCTATCCTCAGAGTTTTGTTTCTCAGGATTCTTAGAGGTTTGGATAATTGAGACCATATCTAAAGTTCACAGATAGAAACCAGATTGTAAATAGATATTTTCTATGTCCACAACTATCATTATAATGTGCGTTGCCGATAAACGTGAGCAGTCATGCCCCGTCACACTAAACCGTGATATGTCTCGTGTCAGGTTTGTGTTCATTTCCCGAGTGAACCTTTTCCTTCAGGCCAATATAGATAATAATCTCAGTCATTGTAGTGTGGTGGTTAGTGCAGCGCAAATACCGTAGCAATTTTCCTGTGCACAATTCTAGACAATGACGTCATTGGATTGTTTTCTTTGTCAGTACACCAGGCCAAGAAAGTACGGTCACAATATCTAGACTATTGTAGTATTCCAAACATGGCCAGAGACCGAGGTGTGGCTGTTTTGTTGCATTCTCATTAGTTTTGGCCCCTGGAGAGGGCACCATATACCACACTTTTTTCCAATTGGGACATATATACAAATCATTCTGTATTAAAAGGCTGGGTACAGGTCACTACAGGACATGGTCAGGAACTAAATCAAAGTCGCGAGGGTCATGCCTATCTGCTACAGCGCAGTCACGGAGGCACAATGAGCAATGTGTTTAAGTCTTTCTTATCCTACTGGTTGTGTTATTGTTACCAAGATGTTTTCTATTTTCAGAACCACCAGATGATAAAGCTGACGCGAGAAGGTCGCCTACTGTACATTTAGAGAATGGAGAACACTTTCGTTCTTGCCTTTCTATTCCTGTTTCACTTCTCCCCTGGTGGAACTTACGAGATATACTGCTCAAGCGGGGAAAGACTCCATACTCCTAGAGAAGGTCATGACGTCTGTATTCCTTGTCCTCATGGAACTTTCATTGCCGAGGAGCATCACTTCTTCAGGGAATGTAAGCCCTGTACAGTGATAGAAAACCCTGATGTGGAAGTGTTGGTCAGTGCCTGCAACAGAACTCATGATGCTGTAATACTCTGTACAGGCGGATTCTACAGACGTAGAGCCTGGGAATATCCAACAGAAGGACAGGTGTGAGAAGTGTACTGAATGTCCGTTTCCCGCCCGACCATGTGAGGGGTACTACAATACCGTCTGCTGCCCACTTAATCACTATGCAGTTATTACACCTGAATGGTGTGTTTGTGTGCAAGGAGAGGCCAATTATGTGTGGAGCAGGACAGCTCTTTAGGACATCCAGTGAGGAGTGCTTACCATGTCCAGCAGGGACTTTCATGTCTGATCACAGCCATAGATATAATGATTGTTTAAAATGTGAAGAACTATTTGAGAATAATCTCACCCAGGCGGTCATCACTAGACCGTGCAGCAGAACCGCCCCAACTTTGTTTGGCTGTAAGGCTGGTTACTTCAGAGACCCCACTCAAGAATCTCTACAGATAGAGGTTCCCTGTACACCATGTCGGATCTGTAATCGTAGTCTGACAGACTGTGACATGTTTCACGACGCTGTTTGTGATGACGAGGATCGAATGGTCTCAGCCGCTCCAACAAACCTCACAGTATCAATAGGTTAGTGCTTTATGGTTATATGTGTGTCCCTCGTTGCCTACGAGAACTATATTGGTTTCTCGTTTACCTTCGAATGGTTTTCAACTGCTGATTAGACCAATCGGAGCTTCTCGGTCGCCAAACACCTTGCTCTAGCTACAAAAGAGGTGCGATGATGTTGACAATGATGAACGTTGGAGGTGATGATGAGATCCTCGCTCTAGCAGAAGACGGTTTGACAAAAATGTGATGATAATCTACTCAACACAACACACAATTCAATATTTTAAAACAAGCAAAAGGATGTCACCTGAAATAAGACAAAAGCTAACAAAAACTGGATCACTGAAGAAACCTTGAAGTAGATGAGCGAAAGAAAACAATTTGAAAAGAAAATGATGAATATGATAAGTAAAAAAAAAGAAAGAAAAGATAAATATATACAGGCAAAATAAAGTGGTTAAATGAAAAGTGCAACAAAATTGAATTAAATTGTATTGAAGCTACACAAAAATATTAACAGAAAGATTAGTGATTTAAAGGCAGGAAAATCAGTTTAAACACTTGATGTTTTAAATCAAAGACATGAAAGGTATTAATGGAAGAAGGTGCTGTGGCTATGATACAGAGATGGAATAAATGCATATGAGAGTTATTTAACAGAGAAAGAACAACACTGACATAAGAAAGTATCCTTGAAGGGCAATGTATTCTAAAGAAAGAAGTCACTAATGCCATCAAACATATAAAGAAAGGAAAAGAAATGACTGGACCAGATGAAATCACTCAAGAAGAATCTGAAATAGAAATGTTATGTAGTTATTGAATGACACTCACAACAGTGGACGCTTACCTGGTGATATGCTGGCATAATGGTCTATATGTTTACCAAAAAGACCCGGAGCAATTGAAAGCGAAAAGTGCAGTGAACCTCTTAACCATGTCAGCAAACTTGTAAAGAGCAACAAGGAACATAAGCATGAACATGAATTAAGAATAGTATGGATTTGTGGAAGGGAAATGAACAAATAATGTAATATGCATATTCCGCACTAGTGGAGAGGTAGGCTGGGATACAGAAAGATCTAGACCTTTACTTGTGGTTTAGTTTAGTTTAGTTTGGGCTAGTTTAGTTTGGGGTTCATAGATGATAAAGTGAAACACGATGAAATGATAAAAACGTTGGAGAATATTAAAACTTACCGGAAAGATCTATAACTTTAAAAAAAAATTAATTTTTTGGAACCAAATATGGACAACAGGAATAAAGTGGGCAATTATGAAAAGAAACATGCATGGAATAAGTCACCGCATCACCCCTCTTTCTATAGCGAAATAAACATGAGACAGATCAAAGATAGACCAGAAGATTGAGTGGGAGGTTACAATATAAACAATCTGTCTTACACATAGGACACACTATTGATATTTGAAACTTCAAGGGCTCGCAACAACGTTTGGGCACTGTAGCAATAGACAGTGAAAAAAGGGAATTTCCTTGAAAATAAAGACAACATAAACAATTGTTATATAAAGGAAAAAGATAACACCAAATATTCATTTTAAGAACCGACATCACTGCACTCGGGGCATTTCTATAAGCACTCAGTCCACATATTGCACAGCCAGTGAAGAGTTCCAATACTAATGGTGCCTTTGCATTCTGATTATGCGTCCGTCTTGCATTACCACTGAGTAACGACTGTCGACCAGATCCTCTGACCATCCCTTGCTGCTGCATTCTCCCTAGACCATGATAGTCTATCTTTTCGTCTGCTTTTTTCACATTCTCCCAGAGGCCCTTCACCATATCTGCCTTATCATGCATCAAATTAAATCTCAATGACGCAACACCAGCCAGACTGTCTGCGTGTTCATTTCCAACCACACAAGATCATCCTGGAGAAAAGATCCAGTGAATACTCACAACCCGTGATCTCTGAATCGATGCATGTCATTCAGCACAAAGCATGCCATTCTTCTCCCTTGTCAGCATGCTTTGTGAATCAGTCACAATCACAACATGCGTATACTGTTTGTTCTCCAACCAGCGGAAAGCTGCAGTAACCACCCCCACCTCCATTCTCAGATTTGAGGTTGTGGTGTCATATGCCAGGCCCTCCTTTACTAAACATCGGCCATTTTCTTTTGCTATGAATCCCCAGGTACATTTTTACCTCCTAACAACCAGCCATCGGTATAGACAATCACATCGCCAGGACGAGAGTAGTCATTGATATTACAATAGAAGGAAAAGTGCTTAAGTATATGGTGGTAAACATAATACTTGATGGAATATACGCAGCACAGATTAAGAACAAAACAGGCCTGAGCAAAAACTGCATTTCAAAAGATGGCAGGTGTCTTATGTCATAAATCAATTTAATTGAATGTCAGAAAGGGAGTATGCTATTTTTTATTCTGTTCTCCGATATGACAGTATATCTGGAATTTGTAAGATCAAATTATAAAGAGTTTGGGGACAGCGGGATGTAGTCTCTGAGACGAATGTTGAGAATACCTTTGATTGCAACGATAACTATCAGTGACTGCCTGGAAGAGGCTAATGACAGTAGAACATGATGTGCAACTGTACGGAAGAGACAACCAGTGTTCTGTGGTCACGTGCTGAGAAGAGAGGCATTGGGGAACATGGACATGACTTGAAAGATCGGCGACAGAAGAGGTAGAGGCACACCTAGAGAAATGATGATGGGTGGAATAGGACGTGACACGGAGGGAGGTCATGAATAGGATTGATTCAGAACACCAAGGACCAAGATCTGTGAAGAGACGTAAAGGCCAAAGTCACCAGGCGAGGCACATGATGATGAATATAATTGTGCATTCAATAAACCATATGTGTGCATAACATTAACATTGATTTGTCTTCTATTTCAGGAGATGAAATTGCCTTGAAACAACTCCATGGCTCTATAGATGCTCATAAAAATAACCCACAATCTAAAAAAATCGATTGTGAGTTGCCCACCTCCAATGAACGTTTGGTTACTATTTGTTACTGGTTTTCTCAACTGATATTTGTTACTTTATTGATGGGGAGTATCCTGACACTTACATCAGTTATATTTCCACAGGAGCAACGTAATTTAACGGCTGACCACACATATGATAACACGTTTCACCTTTGTTGCAGAATCGAGGGACATGTTCATAAAATACGGTGGTTTACTATAATTAGCCTCTTTGTATTTTGCATATTTCAAAGTGTAGCCACATTTTCTTACACAAAACCAGGACTTGCATATGAGCTTACTGCTGTGTACACATTAATGACTCTCTCATTATTAATTGTTATGGCCAACGCTATAATCTTTATTGTATGTTTTTATATTAACTATAAACTCAGAGCTTTCCAGAGAATGATAGCCGAAAGATGCGAACTTCTACCCTTAGACATATAAAGTTAAATTGCACCACAAAGGAAAGACATAGTCACACTTCGAGGCAAAGTGAATCGAGAAGTTGATCAGAAGGATGTCATGCAAGTACAGGGGACACCTCTTGAGACCCCTTCGTGCGTGTTAAGTTTATGGCTCCAGCCTCAAATGTTTACACATCCGTCGACGCTCTATATAGAAGTGCACAGTATAAAGCCGGCCGTGTTTACTTCCCTGACATTTGCTGGTGTCCGCTTTAGGCTGAGCCGACATAGAAACCCAGGTCAGTTAAAAATCATTCGCCACCTTGATGGGTTTTGAACACATGGCGACCAGACAGGAAGGCAAGCGCTTTGGTCAATGGGCTATCGGGTATTCCTGGAATATCATGGATGTCGTATAATTTTCTGAACATGTTTAAAACGTGTGGGATGATAAAATGAGCTGGCCGGCTCACCTGGTTGTGCAGTACTTAGAAATAGTGAAGACCTACTACTTCATACTGCAGTAACAGTGTCTGTCATGTGTCTGCGATTAATTGTTAGTCCGGTGTGATATATCACACAGCCGTCTGGTGTTTTGTGAGTCCGGTGTGGTATATTACATGTCCGTCTGGTGATTTCGTTATTCAAGTATGGCTTATTACATGTCCGGCATATGATTTTATTGTGAGGTGATGTATATTACTTGTCCGTCTGGTTATTTTTTTTTGGTGCGGTGTGATATATAATATGTCTGTCTGGTGATTTTGTTAGTGAGGTGTCAAAAATTACATATCCCTCTGGTGATTTTGTTAGTGAGGTGTGATATATCACATATCCGTCTGGTGTTTTGTTAGTGTGGTGTGGTATATTAAATGTCCGTCTGGTGATTTTGTTATTCAAGTATTGCTTATTACATGTCCGTCATATGATTTTAGTGTAAGGTGAGGTATATCACATGTCCGTCTGGGACGCAGAGGTGTTTCCAAGGCACCAGGGCCGGGTTATATACTGGCCAAGACCTATTGACGCGTCCTCGTCGAGCGTCCTGGGCAACAGGTCCCTTCGGAGGCTTGGCTAAAGTCAATAGGATCGCCGATTCCTCCGAAGTCGGAGAGTGTCTGCCTGTACGGCGAGGAACCATCAGTCCGCACACCAATAAGCCAGACATGGGACAACGGATACTCACGCAAAACTCAGGTCCTGTATGACATCACACTGATGTTGGACAACAGGATGTCTTCATCCGACATACAGGACTTCGCGTTGGAGCTCAAGCCAACGAACACAAGCAAGCAAGCACATGTCCGTCTGGTGATTTTGTTATGTCAAGTATTGTGTATTACATGTCCATCATGCGATTTTGTTATTCAAGTATGTCATATTAAATATCCGTCTGGTAATTTTGTTATGCAAATATGGTATATTATAGTAGTATACCAGGGTGTTTTTGCGACGTAAATGGGGGTCCCACCCTAATTTATTTTCACATACGCGGTAATGTGACGTCATCAAAATACATCACAACCTGGATCGACAATTTCCCGGGCTAAAGGATTTTACTGGTTCCGATCTTCCTGTTGCAACTTCCAGTCTTCATGTTACTGCATCAGGTCTTCCTCTCAAAGGGATATAACTAAATACATTTTAAAACATAAAATATAAAAAAGTATTTAAAAAAATAAAAAAATAAAGATGGTATTTCGTATTGCTTGTAGTGGGTGTGGCTTTGTAGGAACATCATCATCATACATATGTTTATGGGCGCTAGTTAGGGTTACTGGTAAGGGTTACAGGTTAATGTTATGTTTATGATTACAATAGTATATAATGGTGTTTTCGATCCGGATTTGAAGATTCCATCGTCAGAAGTGCTAGAGTTTGTATCCTTACATATCATTTAAAATATGGTGAGTATATAAAAGTGACCGTTAGCGATATGTTGTTAAATGTGGTGGGTAACCGCTATGTATTGAATGTATGGGTTATGGATGAGTGTCATACGCCTTTTCTCGCGCATTGTGCATCGATATATGGTGCTGGCCTCATATTTTATAAACCAATCGGCGCTTTATGAGTGATTAGGTCAAATATCACGCCTACCGTATTTACTTACAAGAACATTTTCTGGTATCCGTTTTGGCTGGTTCGTCCTTTGAACAAAGGTGAATTTAAAACAGTCTCCCGCTTTTACTGGGATTCTGACTTAAAACCGCCTGGTCAGTGGGAAAGCGTGCTAACCACTGCGCTATAGTGACTCCCTATAGACAACAGTACGATATGAAAATAAACTAGCATCAGGACATCTGCAGTAATGGCTGTCACTAAAATAATAACAAGTCCACCAGTTCGCAGAGATATTCGTCCCGTTTCTTCTAGCACCATTTTAATCGGTATCTGACAATGGCTTGAGCGAGGCCGCATAAAGTTTTCATGACATGTCTCTTCGTTGGCTAAAGAAGGAAGCGACTGGCTACTTGTTCCTCCTCGCACTGAGGCCTACAAAATGTGATGGTAGTAGTACTTCACGTAGCCACAGCAGGTTTCTTGTCTTTGTTTTGTTATATCCTTCTATGGAGCTCATTTTTTTTGTGTACTCATTTTTTTTAACACTTGACCCATTTTCTCTAGTTGCTTCTAATCAGATTGTATCATCATCATGTCTATTAAGTGGTTTTAAAGCTGAGAGATTCGACTTTGCTGCACGGGGTTTTTCCTATCAAACCCTGTCTCTTTCAACTCTTGTCCTGCTGAAAGCGATGTGCAGAGCACGAACTCTGTACCGTAGATCATGTGTCGATACTCAGGGCTTTCCGAGTCCACGACCATCGGAGCGCGATACAGGCGTCTTAACCACTTGGCCACGGTGACCCCATGACTATGTACGACACTTCTAACCGATCTTCCACATAATTGTAAACCTGGCTTGTTTCCTTAACAACTTATTACCAGATGCCAATGGAAATTGGAGGCATCGTTTGCGTTTTATCTGCCAATCCTGGTTTTCAGGGACTCCTAGTTAAGAATGACACTGACGTCCTTCACATGTCGATTGCCAGTTTTGAAAGGCTTATTTTACAGTGTTCTGGTTCGACCCTTTAGGTAATAATTTGAACATATAGTGTCTTTTGTCATTTCAGTTGCTGTATCTTTTGTTGTTGTAAATTGATGTGTTTTCCAACTAATTATGACATTCCCGCTTAGTTTTCTACGTTCTTTATAGCTATGTGTTGTGTTATATTTTATATTATAACGTGGTGTTGGGAATATAATACTACTTAATTGTTCTATCATATTTACAGTTTTGTGTTAAATTTTATGTTATAACTAGGTGTTGGGAATATAATCCTGCTTTTTAAAAATTACTTAAATTTTTGTGTTAAAGTTTAATTTATAACCCAGTAATGGGAATATAATCCTGCAGTTTTATTGCTATAATATTTACATTTTTTGTGTTAAATATTATTTTATAACGTGGTGTTTGGAATATAATCCTGCTTGTGTTTGTTATAATATTTACTGCTTTTCATTAACGGGATCACGAGGGAAAGTTAATAAGTAAGCCACACATGGCTGTAGAAAAATAACTAAATATGATAACTTGAAACCAGTTTATTTTTATACATACATTGTCCCTTTATTTGTCAACATAATTTCCACCAACATTGATGCACTTATCCCATCGTTTTATCAGTCCTAACAAACCCGCTGCATAGAACCACGTGTCTTGTTTTCATTTACCTGCCATCCCACAGAACTGTGTGACTTACTTATTGACTCACCCTTTTCTACCCAGCTATGCACCGCTTCACGGGAGAAACATTTGTTAGCATAAACACTGAAAACCCACCTTGGCGGGAGACATTTCGCGAATGACACCGCAGTTGAATGTGAAGTGAAAACGTGATTTAAAACACAGAGCAGGCAGCTCTATGCAGCGGGTTTAGCAGGACTGATAAAACCATGGGATAAGTGCATCAATGTTGGTGGAAATTATGTTGAGAAATAAAGGGACAATGTATGTATAAAAATTAACTGGTTTCAAGTTGTTATCATATTTAGTTACTTTTCTACAGCCTTTTGTTGCACCTTTATTGACTTCCCCTATTGAATGTGTGTTTTTCAGTAATGAATACCATAAAAGATACATCACGTCTGCTAAACAAGTGGAGGCAACTGTCTACGCCGACAGTAAACAGACATTTGTCGGGTCACGTGAATTACCCAGTATGTAAAAGATGGCACATCAACAAAATCTTATCCAGAATATTTCACACGATGGGGAAGAGCTTATCAGTTGAAGTACAAAATCAGCTCACATCACAGAATGAGAACGTGCTAGCAAATGAAATAAAAAAGAAAAGAAAACCGATGTCGAGTCCACCAGCGTATTTCCTGTATTTAATAAACAACATTGCCGTCTATAAAATGTCGTAATGAAAATTGATTTAGGGCGTTGAAATATTAAAATGTGTATTTTATTGAAACAAAAACAAATACAGAAGATTTACAGATTCTTGAAAGTAAACAACCGTTTCGATTGAAGTTATAAAGAAGAGCACAATGGAACATGTTGGGCACATTAGAAGCTTAAGCTTATGAAAGTCATGACACGTTTATGAAAGTCATAGCATGCTTGAGAATGTCATGACTGTTTTATGAAAGTCATGACACGCTTATGGAAGTCATGAGACCTTTATAAAAGTTATGAAACTTTATAAAAGTCATGACACCTTTATGAAAGTCATGAGACGTTTATGAAAGTCATGACATCTTTATGAAACTCATGACACATGTATGAAAGTCACATTGTAGGGAAAAGATGATGGGTGACATTAGACCACACGCCTTGCACTCGCATTTGGAAACCTCAAGCACATGATGGGAATCAGTGGACTGTTGCCTTCCAGGGTGTAGGGTCGTCACGATTCGCCAATGTCGATAAGAGAGAACGACTGGAACGAACGTCCTACAACAACAACAACAACAACAACAACAACAACAAGAAATGGACCATCATGTCTGTATATGTGCCCAAAATACATCATGTGCCGAACTTTGACCTTGTTTAGTAATGATCTAATTCACAATGTGTTTACGTCTTTTTTTATTTTTCATTTGATTTTTACATCATATTTTTCATATTTATTTATATGTCCAGCTGCAGAATCTGCTGGACTTAAGAAATCTGAAATGTCAACAATAAAAGTCATGTAAACTAAATGGCCCTTGTCCACGCCTGGATGTGTATTAGGTACATGGTGCTGGCCCCATATTCTATAACCCAGCAGGTTCATGTGTGGATCTCACACCCACTGTGTCTACTTCCCAGAATATTTACTGGCATCTATGTCGGGCTGAGTCGACCTGACCGCCAAGGTCAGTCTCTAGAACAATCCTAGCCTCGGGGTGGGGGGGGAGGGGTTATTCGAACACCTCCTGACTGTAGGCCAGCTTGAAAGCCAGTATGCTACCACATTTCTCACAGGGCAACCATGTGGTCTGACGATTAGCAACAGTAAGTTTGCGGTTGTGATTTCTACTAAGAGGACAAAGTCCACCTATTCTTAGAAATTATCTTCAGTGTCTTCTAGCCAAAGTGTGTCATAAGTGTGTCCACTGTTGTTAATAGATTTTCCACAGACTGGTAATACTCGCTTTGTTCACTGCTTCCTGTAGCAGCCTTATGCAAGTCACGATACCTTTATGACAGTCATGACACCGTTTTGAACGTCATACCTGATGCCAGAGTAATGTGTAGACATTATTGGCAGTCGCCCGGTTACATCATCATATACTAGAGAGACTGGTGCAGCAGGGAGTGACCAGAGGATCAGGCAGACAATCTCAACTCAGAGGAAAGACCAGACGGACACATAGTCAGATTGCAATTGGTACCATTAGTAATGAGGTTCTTCGCTGGCTGTTGAAGATGAGGACGGAGCACTATGGGAATATCCCGAGTACTGTAATGTCGGTTCTTGACTCAACTTACCTCAACTCTTGTGACGCTATTGTGACGCTACCTATAGACAAATTCATGACCTGGAACTATTAGTTCAGAAGGCTTTGTCGTTCTTCATACATGGATTGCAGGTTTTGAACAACTGTATATTTATACAATGTCACGTCTACCCGCAGGACTATAAACTGGCATGCATAATATGTATTGTTTTTCCCACAGATGATTCATGTTATTTATGTAGTGTAGTTTTTTCTACGCATTATTAAATTCACATTAAAATTCCACCTTCTTCACAGGGATTTGTTATTTGTAACTGTAATATCTGAGATGCTGCCGGTAACATAACCCTGCTGTGTTTGCTAGAATATTTACAACTGTTCATTCGTTCACTTCAATGTAATTTTGAAAGGCTCCCGGGATGATTTCACTTGAAGACTCATCACGTCTGCTAAAGTATGGCGGCAGTTGTCTGCATAGACATTAAACATACATTTATCAGCTCACATGAATAACCCAGCTTGTGAAAGGTTACATAGCAGCATAATCTTAGTCAGATCAAATCACACGATGGAGAAGAGCATATCTATTGACATCAGGGGACAAAGAAGGGTTTATCCGTTAAAGAACAATATTATATCAAATGACAGGATGAAAAATGTATTAGCAAAATAAATCGAGTCCAATAGAAAATGTGCTCTAATTAATCAACCCTGTTGCCTACTACAACAAGGCGCGTTGAATATCGAAATGAGACATTTAAAATATTTCTATAAAGAATCATCCTCATGAGCCTTGCAAAATGACGTGAGCTTCCATGTTTCTCCATAAATCTCGGTCCTTATTGTTCTGTTTACACATTACCATTGTTTAATAAAACAGCGCTAAGACTCGTCTTGGGTGAATCAATGAAAATCCTCCACTCTTCCGGTTTGTAATTGATTATTTTTTTTTACGGCTGCCATTAAACCAGAAATGTTGTGGCACCCAGAAAGGGCACTCTCTTTGATAAAAGAAAGTAATAAACGGATTCTGGCGGTTCCGATAAACATAGATTTTCATATCGTCTGCCAGGAGATTCTAGTGTTGCAATCTGGAATCCAAAAGCTCCGCCTTGTTCTTCGGTAAATTTAGATCTCTTACAAGATCATTCAGTTCACGTTTGGTTAAGTGTTGTTTAGTGGACGTAGATTGCTCAAAATCTGGGTCGCTTGAGGGTGATAGCTCGGGACCACCAATGCCCTCTTCTTCATCAGTAGAAGCAACTGAAAATGATTCTGGCACTTTTGGAACTGGTAGGTCATCGCCATGTGCTGCCGGACGTATTACAGTGGGGATGTTTGGATATTCCAGAGTAAATGTTTCTTATTTGACATGCCTTCCCCAATTAGAGGGACCATGGGAAAGAACAGTTGTTGAGATGATCAGTGGGATCTCTCCAAATCATTTGGAGTTTAAACGGCATAGCTTGTCTTTTGCCATTCAAGAACAGTTTAAGATGTGCTGCACATGTATTGCACCATATGTGTGGCGCCCATATCTTATCTTGGTCTCCTATTCTGCAGCCTTCTTAATCACTTTAATCATATTTCGTTTTTGTGATGGAAATGTCACCTCTCCCCATATATAACATAAATTATTAGGGCTGTTCACATATGTCCTGGGTATTTCTAATTACGATAATTTTGATAAGGACAAATGCAATTACAGATGCCCAAATTTGATCAAAGATATTTATAAACAAAGGTGATGTAATCATAGGTAGGATTGTATCATCAACTTCTAGTAACATTTTCATTGGTCGTTAGGAAAATACTGCAAACTAGCCCACAACAATTGCGTCATATATATATATATATATATATATATATATATATATATATATATATATATATATATATATATATATATATATATATATGTATATATATATATATATATATATATATATATATATATATATATATATATATATATATATATATGGCTGTCAGGTCTTAGTCAGATATGACTGAGCTACCGTATAACAGTAGACGGTACTACCTGGTTTCTGTTAGCGCCGAACGTTGGGCGGCGCTTACCAAACCCGACACCCCACATTGTGCCAACGGCTTCGGGCGGAAGAGCGCAATTGGGAGGGTACAAGCCATTACCCTGGTGCGAGGAAATGCAAGCTAAGGACAAAATGTCATGGCAGGGCAGACCAGGCCCTAAGCCTTGGTTGGCGGCTGGTCTAGGATCGAAGCTCCGACAGGCGGACAGTTAGAGCATTGCTTTGCTGATCCGGCAGCTTCTGCAGCTTGTCTTGTTCCAGATGTAGGGGTGTTACCTTTCCTCTGGAGTGAACTAGGCAGCCGAGAGAGGGATCATGCTGCATGGGTAACACATGATCTCTGTATTTTAGCCCAGGCTCTGTGCTATGGAGAGGCAATAACTCCATCCCTGGTCTTAACTGGTCTCGGAATCAAAGCGAGAGGCAACTGTTACGGGTTATAAGTCCTTGTCAGTTGGCGTAGACATGGGGCGCCACGCGTTGCCTCTGACGGTGGGAGACACCTACAGGTGTCACTGATCAGCTACCGCCCACCTCAAGCTGGGCAGCCCCCGGCCAATTGAGTGCTGATCCGCCACAGCCTGCCTGCTTCAATGGGTGCTTGGGGCTAGGACAAAATCTGAATCGCAGACTGTAAAACCAATGCACCAGGTACAAACAAAAATAAAAATAGACACCTCATGCTACGGCTTGCAACCAGGAACGTGAGAACCATGTGTCCAGGATTTTCCACTGACTTGACCAATATTGACGATGTGAGAAAAACGGCTGTGATTGATGCCGAACTCAATCGTCTTAACATTGATATTGCTGGCCTGCAGGAGACTCGCCTCGCTGAGGAAGGGTCACTCAGGGAAAACAATTACACCTTTTTCTGGAAGGGTAGAGGGCAGGCAGAAAAAAGGCAACACGGTGTGGGCTTTGCAGTGAAGAATTAGCTACTGGGAATGATTGAAATTCCAGCAGGAGGAAATGAAAGACTATTATCCCTGCGCTTGGCAACCTCTTGTGGGTTTGCCACCATTATTACTGCATATGCACCGACACTCGGTTCCTCTGATGATGTGAAGGATTCGTTCTATGAGGAGTTAGACTCCGTGATCAAGGCAGTTCCAAAATCTGACTACATTTATATGCTCGGTGATTTCAATGCTCGTGTGAGCAAGGACTCGAGTTCATGGCCAGTGTGCCTTGGAAAATACAACATCGGTCGCATGAATGAAAATGGGCAAAGGCTGCTGGAGCATTGCACCAGAAATGACCTATGTATTACAAACTCCTTTTTTAAAACAAAAGAGATGCATAAGGTCACATGGAAACATCCAAGATCCGGCCATTGGCACCAGCTGGACTTCATCATCACACGGAGACAACATCTGAACCATATATCATTGACTCGAAGTTACCACAGTGCTGACTGTGATACGGATCATTCTTTGGTTGTTGCAAGGGTTAGACCGAGACCAAAGAGAATCTACACAGCTAAACACAAATCTAGCCCCAGGATTAATATTATTAACACTCACGATCCTGAAAAGTGCTTTCAGTTTCAACAGCAACTTGAAGACGCTTTCACTGATACACCAGAAAATTGTACAGTAAATGAAAAGTGGGGTCAAATTAAGGAAACTCTTTATAAAACTGCCGTAGGGGTTTACGGCACTGTGGATCATAAGAGGCAGGACTGGTTTGCGGCAAACAGCGAGACTCTGCAGCCCTTGATTGATAAGAAGAAGAAAGCTCTCTTAAGAAACAAGGGAAGACCAACGCGTAACACCTGAGTGAGCTAAGGCAAGCTAGGAAGGATGTGCAAAAGGCTGCCAGGCAGTGTGCAAATGATTATTGGATCAAGTTATGTGAGTCCATTCAAATTGCTAAGTGATAAGGGAAACATAAGAAGCATGTATGAAGGAATAAAGAAAGCCTGTGGTCCAGTGATCAAAAGAAGTGCACCATTGAAAACCTTGACTGGAGAAATCATCACTGATAAGAAACAGCAGATGGACAGATGGGTAGAGCACTATTTGGAGCTTTACTCAAGTGAGACCAAACTAGCGGATGATGCCCTCAACGCCATAGAGGCTCTACCAACTCTTGACCACCTGGACACACTTTCCACCATAACAGAAGTTAAGTGTGCTATAAATGAACTTGCATCTGGCAAGGCTCCAGGTAAGGATGGGATTCCAATAGAGGTTATCAGGAGTGGGCAAGACACACTCGCTCTACAGATCCACCAGCTAATAGAGCTATGCTGGCGTGAAGGACAAGTCCCACAGGATTTCAAAGATTCAAGCATCATAACACTGTACAAGAACAAGGGCGATCGAAGCGACTGCAACAATTATAGGGGTATCTCACTTCTGTGTATTGTTGGAAAAGTATTTGCCAGAATTGTTCTGCGTAGACTTCAAGTCCTAGGAGATCAAGTCTACCCCGAATCACAGTGTGGCTTTCGACAGAACCGGTCTACTACTGATATGATATTCTCATTGCTACAAATGCAAGAAAAATGCCGTGAACAGAATCAACCACTGTTTATTGCCTTCATCGACCTCACAAAGGCATTTGATTTGGTCAGTCGTGAGGGTCTGTTCAAGGCACTAAAGAAGATTGGCTGCCCACCAACTCTTCTGTCCATTGTGGAATCGTTCCACACAGGCATGAAGGGTATAATCAAGTTTGATGGTGCAACTTCTGAAGAATTTGAAATCAAGAGTGGAGTTAAGCAAGGTTGTGTACTAGCTCCCACCCTCTTTGGAATATACTTTTCACTTCTACTGAAATATGCCTTTTGTGATCAGGATGGTGGTATATACATTCACTCACGCTCAGATGGCGGCCTCTACAATGCTCAGAGATTGAAGGCTAAGACCAAAATTAGGAGGGTACTGATCAGAGAGTTGCTTTTTGCAGATGATGCTGCAGTAATGACCCACTCTGAGGAAGAATTGCAATGTCTACTATCTGCATTCTCCAATGCTTGTTCTGAATTTGGTTTAACAATTAGCAAAAAAGAAGACACAGATTATGTCACAAGGTGCACATGGGGTACCATCAATCTTTATTGACGACGCCGAACTAGAGATAGTAGACCATTTTACATATCTAGGATCAGTGGTAAATAGCAAATTATCCCTAGATCAGGAAATCAACATCCGGATTGGTAAGGCAGCAACAACAATGAACAGGTTAAGAACAAGAGTCTGGGAGAACAGGAAGCTTACTGCCAAAACAAAAGTCCTTGTCTATCAAGCCTGTGTCCTTAGTACTCTTCTCTATGGCAGTGAAACCTGGACAACTTACTCACACCAAGAGAAAAATTTAAACAGCTTTCATATGCGGTGTCTGCGAAGAATTCTTGGTATTAAGTGGCAAGACAAAATCACAAATACTGAAGTATTGGAAAGATCAGGTTTTGTGAAAGTTTATTCCATGCTCAGTCTTCGTAGACTTAGATGGATAGGATATGTTAGGAGGATGGATGATGGTAGAATTCCAAAGGATATCTTTTTTGGTGAATTACAGATGGGTAAGAGATCTCAGGGTCGGCCTCTACTACGATACAAAGATGTGTGTAAGCGGGACATGATTGATACAGGCATTGATAATGCACATTGGGAGCAAGTCGCCGCTGAACGTGTTGCATGGAGGGCAAACATCAGAAATGGAATAAAGACAAAGGAGAAAATTATTGCAGATAAGTCACACACCGAGCGTTTGAGACGTAAGATGGTGCATGATGGTGGAAATGACCACGTGTTCACATGCACCCACTTTGAACGGACATTTACAGCGCAAATTGGCCTTATCAGTCACACTCGCTACCGCCATAGGTAAAAGGTATTATGCCTTTTTAAAGCACAAACTATCGTCTGTCAAGACGGCAAGGTGCCAATGATGATATATATGTGTGTGTGTGTGTGTTTGTGTGTGTGTGTTGTATGTGTGTGTGTGTGTATGTGTGTGTGTGTGTGTGTGTGTGTGTGTGTGTTGAAGAAATAAGTAGAGGCTTTAGGACGCACTAGACAATATACAAATATAACTATAGTTTTCAATGTTCATGTTCTCTAGTGCATCCTCAAGCTTATACTTCTTTTTTTGTTCTACTTCTATGATCGCCTAACAACACATGTGTGTTTATTTATGAAGATTGTTAAAGACGACCTGACACGGGTGTAGATGGTCAGCTTGAGGCTATAAATCAGCCGCAGACAGACAAACTGGTGCAATCTCAGAGGATCAATGAAGGAATAACCAGGCAATACACTGTGACCCTATGTGTTATTGTGTACCTGAACATCTATATGTTGTTGGTTGTCCATCAACAATGATGATGACCATTTATTTCAACCAGTGGGGTTGAAAGTATGGAGCCGTGAGTTCTAAGATCGCTGATAAGGCCTATTTTGGCTCGATATGTTCTTTGACAATGTGGGCAAAGAATGCTTGACGTTCCTGGAGGAGGATCTCTTGCAGTTATTTTTTCTGTCCAACCATTTATTCCACAGCTCTTGCAGTCTTGTTTGCTTCACAAGTGACTACACCCTTGCGTAAAGATTTACGCCACGAATTTCGGTCTTTGGCAGCAGTCTCGCAAGTGCCGTGATGAATTCAAAAAGCTTATAGTGAGATCTTCAGAGAGTCTAAAGCGTCTCCTCTGACCACCTTGGGAGCATATGCCACAACGCAGCTCGCAGTAAAAAATTTGTTTAGGGAGCCTGTGATATGGCATGCGAGTCAAATGACCAGCCCAGCGAATCTGATTCTTCATCAGTAGAGTGTGTTACTGGGCATAGGCGCTCTTTCTAGGACTTCAGTGTCTGGAGTCTTGTTTTACCATTTAATCTCCAATAGCTTCCCTAAGGCAGACTGTATGCAAGTGGTTTAATTTTCTGGCTTGTCGCTGGTAAACAGTGCAGCTTTCACAACCATATATCAGTATGGATAATACGACTACTTTATAGACTTTCAGCTTTGTTTGGAGGCTTATTCCAGTTCTGTCCCATACATTCTTGTACAGTCTGCCAAAGGCCACGCTGGCCTTGGAGATTCTTGCATTTACTGCGTCATCAGTTTTGGCATCTTGTGACACAGTGCTGCCAAGATAGGTGAATATGTCCACAACGCTATGTCTGTGCAATGAATCAATGTAATAGTCATGGCATAGTAAAATATAGTCAGGCCTAAGTGCTTGCAAAGCGCTATCATGCAGCGTGGAGATCATGCAGCGTGGAGAACGCCGAGAAGTCACTGAACAGGGAACACGGTCTCCGCCAAGGTGACTGTGCATCATTCGAACAGTGGGTGTTGTTCGTGGTGAACACGCCACGTTTTGAGAAGGCAATGGCTATGAAGAGGGCAGCCTTTAGTTGTAGATATTTTAGAAGTGTGTATGATATTGCGATGATTCCGTGGATAAGATGTTACGGACGCATTTCGTAATCCTACATACCCGCGTGCGAAACACAGATGTGGACGATTTCGCAGCAGACTGCTTTACGTTGGATTTTTACGAAATGGGATGGGTGCCGGTTGTTTACAAAGAAATGGCAAACTACTGAACATGAACTTACCAAAGATCAAAACAGAAAAAGTGCTGATGTTGATGGCGACATCCTGTAAAGGACACGCAAACTAACTTAACTTATATGATATTGTTGTGTAGATGTGATCGCGCGTATGATTGTGTGAATTTATTGTATACGCAATAGTGAGATTATAGAAATGAGCTACATCGGTCTTCTGATGTGATCGAAGTTTGTAGATGTTTCATGATGTAACTGATAATATAATCCTATGACTTAACCCTCGTTGCACAATACCTAATATATTCAACGTCCAATTGTAAACTAGGCTGGACAATTAGAGGAGGCATGTTCTAATTCAACGGTTTGGATCCTGACTGAAGAACGTCATAATAGAATACCTTGTCAAGATGAAGGCAACGAGCCAGAAGAAAAGTATAAGCATGCCGTTGAGCAATATCTATGAAGTTAACTCCAATTGAGATTATCAGCAACCCCGAAGCACGTCGCGGTACTTGGGGACTTGCGGTGGTAAAGAACCTTGAAACCTAGACATGATTGTGCTAAAGAATTACAATGGAAAGGCCTGTGATTATTAATAGATATATATTTATCCAAAACAAAGCCAAAGTAAAATCATTGTCAACTTTAATAAACATAGATCGTCTGAAATAATAAGAACATAGAATGCAGAAAGACCTACAGAAAAAGGGAATTCTACAAAATACGTGATAACACACAGGAAGGAAATCCCCGTTATGAATCCATCCATCATGTTTTTTTTTTTATTCGCATATCCTTTACAGGACATCGCTGTCAACAGCAGCATCATTCAGCTGTCTGTTAATTTCTTGGCAAGATTACGCTCAGTAGTTTGCCATTGCTTTCTGAGCGGCCGGCTCAGTGTCCCGCAAGTCACCAGCGGGGGACGAACCGCTCCCAGCTCGCTCCCGCTACGAGACTCTGCGTGACAAACGGGATTACGGAGAAAGTGTTGTAACCCCTCAGCCAGAGAGACCGGCATCCATCATGTGCCATACCGAAAATCGTGGGCGGTCATGTTTTGCCATCTCACTCGATCACCAGAGTCATGGATCAGATCCGTGCTTCTGTCTCAACCATGCCACGGTGCCAAGCCATACAGGAATTTACTTCTCGGTCTTCCCTTTGGTCTCTTCCCTTCGATCTTGCCAGTTGTCACCAAGTTCTCCAATTTATTTCTTTTCATAACATGCCCAACAAATTTTGACTATCTACGGCTAAAATAATAAAGTCTGTTCGTTCGTTGGTCTCTAACCAGTTTACGATCTTCATTTGTTTCTTGAAGGACTTGTTCATTGTTTTTTTTTTCTGTCCGTCCTTGGTATTCTTTGCATTGTCCTCAGAATCCACATTTCCACAGCCATCAGATGTTTTTCAGCTTGTCTGCTCATTGTCCACGCTTCACATCCATACAAAGGTACAGGTTCTATGTAGCACTTCAACACTATTTTTCTCGTTTCAATTGATATCTTTTATTGGTAAGTATGTTTTTTATCTTGCAAAAGGCAACCTTCGCCTTGGCAATTCTTGTTCTAATTTATTCAAGGCATCTCCCATCAAATATTATGACTGTTCCGAGATAACTGTTCCGATTCACTTGTTTAAGAATATTCCCATTTACGTGTATATTACATTGTGGTATTTCCTTCTTCCCAGTGACGACCATAATCTGTGTCTTCTTACTATTCAATTCTATCTCCAGTTGTTCATTGTGTGCAGCAACCGCATCTACTGAATGTTGCAGGTCTTTTTCATTGTCTGCAATGAAGACTGTAATATCAGCATATCTAATGTTATTGATATATCGTCTCCCAATATTGATTCCTTCCACAACTTCTATATTTCTGAAAAAGTTTCACTGTACAGGGAAAACAGATCTGGAGACATTACACATACCTGTCACACACCTTTCTAAATAGGCTGATATTGACCTACTTCATTATCAATTCTTATGCTAGTTTGTTGTTTCCAATATACATTTTTAACAAGTCTAAGGTTTTTTTCCATCAAATTGTAGATATTCAAGCATGATTATCATGTCGACATGATTCACTTTATCGAAAGCCTTTGTGTAGTCAATAAAGCAAAGATGTAGATCTTTGTTTACTTCTACAGAACGTTTAATTACTGTTCTAAGTATATACACAACAATTACTATACCCTTGCCTTCTACAAACCCACATTGTTCTTCTCCTATTTCAGGTTGTATTTTTTAAATAACTCTATGCATGGTAATTCTTTGCAAAATCTTCGAGACGTGACTAATTATTTAGGCTTGTCCATGGGACATAATTTACATTGCGTGGTAATTTATGCATGTCCCATCCCATCCCGTCCCATGGGACTTTCCCATGGGATTCCCATGGGAATAACATTCCCATGGCCAAGCCTGGCAGGCTTGTCCATGGGACATGTTTTTCTGTCCCATCCAATGGTAATTTATGCCTGTCCCATCCCGTCCCATCCCATCCCTACACTATTCAGAAAATCCCCCTTTTTCCCCATGGGATTCCCATGGCCAAGCCTGCTAATTATACTAATTGTTCGATATTGATCACATTCCAAGGCTCCTATTTCTTTGGGATTGCAATGAATACAGCGGTACATAATTCATGAGGTATATTTACAGATCATATATTGAATTCAGCAATCTGGTAACTTTATATATTCCATATTATTCTAAAGCATTAATCATTTCTGTTGTGATGCTGTCTGAACTGGGGTCTTGCCAGATTTCATATGGTTAAGAACATTCTGAAACCCTGTCTTTAAAATTTATGGTCTTTCATTATTATTTTGAATACTATAGTGTTCTTCTCTGTTATCGTCATAAAGGTTTATTCACATAATCTGACCATACATGTAAAATCTGATCTTTTTCTATTATGACTCTTCCATCTTTTGTCTTTAGGCAGGCTGCTGATGTACGTGTTCTTTGATTAGTAATCTCCTGAATTCTTTAGTGCATTCGTTTGGTATTTTTATTGTCGTGTTGTTTTTCAATTTCTATGCCGTTTTTCTCGAGCCATGCTTCTTTTGCCTCCTTACACAGTATTCGGACTTTTCTGTGAATTTCTTCATATTGGGCAGGATAATTTTTGTTCTGTCTTCTTGTTTCCATTAGTTATAAAATTTATTCAGTCATCCATGTCTAACGACTCACTTTCTTTAATTCTGGAATAATTTATTCTGCAGCACAACTGATTTAATTCTTCAACATTCCCCAATGGTCATAAACATCTTGAAATGGGAACTTTAGTTCAGACACATGTTATTTCTATGTTAAAATTATCTTGTATTTCTTTATAAGTTTTCAATTTTCCTGTTGTATACTTGACGTTCTTTAACTTTACTTTCAATGTGCCTGTAATTAATCTGTGATCACTGTAACAGTCTGCATTGGGGACTGTTTTTACGACTGTTAATGCATTTCGAAAATTTCTGCTAATCAGTATGTAATATATCTGGTTTCTAATCCTGCCATCTGGACTCCTCCATGTCCATAATCTTCTAGGATGCTGTTCAAACCAGCTGTTCCTACAACCATTTCTTGTTATTTTGCCCATTGTACAAGTCTGTATCCTCTTTCGTTTCGCTCTCCCAAACCATGGTTACCTACACTGCAGCCATCGCCTTGATTTCCTACTTTTGCATTGAAATCACCTATTATAGTATTTATTTCTGATTCTTTACAGTTCTTCAAGGCCGACTCCATGTCATTATAAAATGCCTCTGTACCTTCATCACTGCTGACACGGCCTAATATACTCTAACAGAATTTAATGTTTGCCGATCACATATAATGGCTACTCCTCTTTGCCGTTCTTCTTCCCCAGAATAAAAAATCTTACAGTCGTTAACCAACATTCACAAATGAAACCCTGATCTAGCAAGGCGTGTGTAACACTGTATGCAACATGAAAGAGCATGTTGATTAAAGGCTGTTACGGGAACAAAGGAACTGTGAAAGAACTGAAACGGACGAACGAACAAAACGAACGAACAGACTTTATTTTCAAAGGGTAACAAATTGGGCACGCAGGCCCGTCTTACATTCGGCCCTTCCATTCACTCATCTTTCTTTCATCAACAGTGCATAGGAAAAAACATTGTCACATGAATTTTGTAAACATAAACAATGCATATTACTATGTTATGAGACACATCCACCACCCACCCACACAACCCCCATTCACTCCAATTCCCCCACACATAACCCACACACACACATACATTTCCCCACCCATCCACCACATCCCTACACCTACACATCTCCCCACCCACACAACCCTATCACCCACCACACATCCCATCCACCCACACCCCAAGCACACATACATTCAATAACCCACACATCCCCCACCTACACACATCTCCCCACCCAATCACATATCCTCTACCCGTCCCATTACCCACCAACAATCACTCACCCAAATATCCTCCTCCACCCACACACCTCCACCCACCCAGCCAACCACACATTCTTCAGCCACACATACATCTCCCCGTCAACTCACATATTCCGCACCTACCCACACACAAATTCCGCACCCACCCACATAATCTTCCATCTCCCCCAGCCAACTCACAGATCCCGAGCCCACACCTACAAACATCCCCCACCATCTCCTAACCTGCACACATTCACCCACCCACATATCCTCTACCCACCCACACATCTTCTACCCACCCATCCCCCAACCAAACATCCCTTAACCACACACCCTTACTCATATACAATCACCCCCCACACATCCTCTACCCAACCACACAACCTCCATCCACCCATCCCCCAGCCACACATCCCTTAACCACACACCCCTACCCATATACACACACATCCCCACCCACGCACAATCTCCCCACCCATACACACATCTCTCACACATATCCCCACCCACCAACATCCCCCATTCACAAACACACACCTCCCATCCAAGCACACAAAACCCACACACATCCCCAGCTCATACTCTCATCCCTTCACACATCCCTAGACACACGTACTTATCCCTCAACCACTTACATCCACACATCCCTTACCCACTCATCAACACATACATCTCCTATCTACCCACCCACACTCACACACCCCAACCACCCATCACCCACCCACACACACATCATTAATCCACACCCAGCTCCCCTCCCACACAACACCAGTGAAACAGTGAAATATGCACTTCTTCGTTGGATAGACTGAAACTTAACAATTATTAATAAAACTGTCAGAGTATCAGGAAATGCCGATCAACAATTACATCACGTGAGGAATATCCTAAACTTAATGCATGCGTGGACATTTCACAGAGTTTCGCGATGTCAATACAGGAACGTGTCGAAATAAAACAGCGTGATTGCTTAGACCTAGACAGACTAGCGGCAATAGTAAACATTCTATTAATTAGCTGCCGATTTAAAATATTATTGTGATTGTTAATAACTTGTATAGTGTAGATAGAAAATAAATCTGTGATTGTAACCAACTATATCCCGATGTGCTCTGTGATTGTAACCAACTATATCCCGATGTGCTCTGTGATTGTAACCAACTATATCCCGATATGCTCTGTGGCCCCGTCTCTGTTGCGAAGGGGTTACGAATGCAATTCGTAATCCTGCATACCGCGTTCGAAACACAACTGCTGGCGATTTGGTAGCAGACCGCATTGTGTTGTTTCCATACAATGGTATGAGTGACGGTAATTCAAACAGCAATGGCAAACTATTGAACGTAAACTTGGCCAGGAATCACAAACAACCACAAAATGCTACAGTTGACTGCTACGTCCTGTAAAGGAATTGCAGCTAACTGTCAACGTATCCTTATGGGCATTGGGTTAGAGGATGTTGGCAATGAAATATGTAAACACCAAGAGGAAAACAAAACAGACCTAAGTCTAATCTCATCATCATTAGTCGATGTAAATTTGACCTGGTTTTATTATCACGAAACTGTTTGCGCTGTGTTGAACTATGACATGGTTGAATCATTTTATGACTATCCGGAAATGTACAGTTCCAGTACCCGTCTTGCACACCCCGCCGAATTCTCAGCTTGGAACGGGGAAGCAGAGCTCTGCATGGTGATGCCACTTTGGTGCAAGTTCCATGCTAGCTACTCTACAACAAAATAAAACAGATTTCGAAAAAATATGACGTGATAAGGATGACTACCGCACATTAAGAGAATGGATAACGCTTGCGTACTTGTTTCCCTTGTCATGTCGTTCTATCTATCTATCTATATATCTATCTAATCTATCTATCTATCTATCTATCTATCTATCTATCTATCTATCTATCTATCTATCTATCTATCTATATCTATCTATCTATCTATCTATCTATCTATCTATCTATCTATCTATCTATCTATCTATCTATCTATCTATCTATCTATCTGTCTGTCTGTCTGTCTGTCTGTCTGTCTGTCTGTCTGTCTGTCTGTCTGTCTGTCTGTCTGTCTGTCTGTCTGTCTGTCTGTCTGTCTGTCTGTCTGTCTGTCTGTCTGTCTGTCTGTCTGTCTGTCTGTCTGTCTGTCTGTCTGTCTGTCTGTCTGTCTGTCTGTCTGTCTGTCTGTCTGTCTGTCTAATCTATCTATCTATCTATCTATCTATCTATCTATCTATCTATCTATCTATCTATCTATCTATCTAATCTATCTATCTATCTATCTATCTATCTATCTATCTATCTATCTATCTATCTATCTATCTATCTATCTATCTATCTATCTATCTATCTATCTATCTATCTAACTATCTGCATCGGAATGCCCCAAATTACCTTTGGCCATTGTTTAAATATAATGCTAGACACAGTAAACGTTTAAATATACTACACATTCCGAAGCCTAGGATTGACTTATACAAAACAAGCTTAACGTACTCTGCAGCTCAGCTGTGGAACAATCTTCCACAAGAAATCAAAGACATCACCAAACCCTATTCATATAATCGCAAATTATTCAACACTATCTCAGTACGGATTACCTTCCCCCTTAATAATAGAGATAATAATAATAATAACAAAACCCTAGTATAACAGCCAGTCCCCTTTTTGTAGGCCAGTATATTCCACATGGCTAATAACAAGTGTCAGACCATTATCTAATATTACTGTGTCGTGTAGTTTTGATGTTTGCATTTTGCCCATGCCTTTATAATGCATATCTTTTATATTGTTGCTGTTCTTTGTTAGCCTTGAATGATGTGTGAATGAAATAATGTATGAAAGAGAGTGATAGAAGGGCAGAATGTTAGACGGGCCTGCGTGCCCAATTCTTAACCCTTTGAAAATAAAGTTTGTTCGTTCGTTCGATCGTTCGTTCCTTGTCACCTTGTGCACTGTTGAGATGCAATGCTCAAGAGAAGAAAGAAAAACTCCAAACTCCGAGAGAACATGACGCCTGCATTCCTTGTGACTACAGAACTTTAATGGCAGAGGATGGTCACTTCTTCAGGACATGTGAGCCCTGAACGGTAATGGAAAACCTCCATGTGGACATATTTCTCAGTGTTTGTAGCGGTACTCTCGATGCTGTACTCTCTGTACAAGCGCAATTTACAACGTCGCCCAAGGTAGATTGTCTGTCTATTATAATAAACTATATATATATATATATATATATATATATATATATATATATATATATATATATATATATATATATATATATATATGGTAAAGCACTATTTGTAGCTTTACTCAAGTGAGACAAACTAGCGGATGATGCCTCAATGCAAAGAGGCCCTACTAACTCTTGACCACCTGGACACACTTCGCATCATAACAAAAGTTAAGTGTGCTATAAATGAACTTGCATCTGACAAGGCTCCAGGTAAGGATGGGATTCCAATATAGGTTTTCAGGAGTGGACATGACACCCTCACACTACAGATCCACCAGCTAATAGAGCAATGCTGGCGAAGCCCCACAGGATTTCACATATTCAATCATCATAACACTGTACAAGAGCAGAGGCGATCGGATTGTGGTATATACATTCACTCACGCTCAGATGGCGACGTCTACAATGCTCAGAGATTAAATGTCAAGACTAAAATTAGTAGGGTACTGATCAGAGAGTTGCTTTTTTCAGATGATGCTGCAGTTACGACTTACTCTGAGGACGAATTACAACGTCTACTATCTGCTTTCTCCAATGCTTGTTCTGAATTTGGTTTAACAATTAGCAATGAGAAGACATATTATGTCGCAAGGTGCACATGGAGTACCATCAATCTTTATTGACGACGGCGAACTGGAGATAGTAGACCATTTTACTTATCTAGAATCAGAGGTAAATAGAACATTATCCCTAGATCTGGAAATCAGGATTGGTAAGGCAGCAAAACCAATGAACAGGTTAAGAAAAAGAGTCTGGGAGAACAGAAAGCTTACTGCCAAAATAAAAGTCCTTCTCTATCAAGCATCTGTCCTTAGCACTCTTCTTTATTGCAGTCAAGCCTGGAACACTTACTCACACAAGAGAAACATTTAAACAGCTTTCAAATGCGGTGTCTGCGAAGAATACTTGGTATTAAGTGGCAAGACAAAGTCACAAATACTGAAGTATTGGAAAGATCAGGTTGTTTTACGGTTTATTCCATGCTCAGTCTTCGTAGACTTAGATGGATAGGACATGTTAGGAGAATGGATGATGGTAGAATACCAAAGGACATCTTTTTGGTGAATTACAAATGGGTGAGAGATCTCAGGGTCGGTCTCTATTACGATACAAAGACGTGTGTAAGCGGGACATGATTGATACAGGCATTGATAATACACAATGAGAGCATGTCACCGCTGAACGTGATGCATGGAGGGCAAATATCATAAATGGCATAAAGATAAAGGAGAAAATTATTGCAGATAAGTCACACGCTGAATATGTGAGACGTAGGATGGTGCATGATGGTGGAGATGACCTTGTGTTCACAAGCATCCATTGTGGACGAACATTTACAGTTGCCTAGTTCACTCCAGAGGAAAGGAAACACCTATACATCTGAAACAAGGCAACCTGTAGAAGCTGCCGAATCAGAAAAGCAATGCTCTAACTGTCCGCCTCTCGGAGCTTCGATCCTAGACCAGCTTCCATCCAAGGCTTAGGGCCTGGTCTGCCCTGCCATGACACTTTGTCTTTAGGTTGCATGTCCTCGCACCAGGGTAAGGCTTGTACCCTCCCAATTGTTCTCTTCCGTCCGAAACCGTTGGCACCATGTGGGGTGTCGGGATTGGTAAGGGCCGCCCAACATTCGGCGCTAACAGAAAGCAGGTAGTACCGTCCACTGTCATGCGGTAGCTCAGTCATATCCAACTAAGACCTTACACTAATATATATATATATATATTGTGTAGTCTTTGATTGTGAGCCGCTGTTGGCTGTAGCTAGCACGTTTGCTTGCCAGCCCGGTACTCATATGTTTGAATCCCCTTAGATATGGCGTATTGACACAGTTTAAGAAAAACATATGTAGTTGCATATCTTTTACAGGACGTCGCAGTCAACGTGATTTTGCCCAGAGGATTCCAGACAAAAGCCTTTCTTATTATACTACTCTCAAGTTTTCTGTATATGTCCTACCCAACGCTAGCGTATTTTCTTTACCTCTTGTTTCATTGGTATTTGTCTAGTTCTTTCAGTGAGTTCCTCATTGATTATTCTGCCTACCATTGTATACCTCTAATTTTTGCGCAGGCCCACATTAATGAATGTTTTATTTTTGTCTGTAATCGTTTTATCTATCTATCTATCTATCTTCCACGTGCTCCTTCAAATAATGGTCTCTGTCTTGTGCATCTGCTCCCTGTAACGTTAGTGTCGTTCTTCCGCCGCCAAGATACGCCTCTTCAGATATTGTCTGATGTCTGGCCCACTCGTCTGCAGACGTCAGTTAGTAGATAAAAAATCTGCTGATCACCGCTGCAATCTGCCTTCTGTAATGGAAAATGTCTGTACACTTTGCAAGTAGTGTTCGTTAAATCACCACACAATACTACGGGTTAACAGTTCCCTGGCCACATTTGCCAGATATTGAAGTTGACACTGTCTCATGACGGCGACGGATGTCAGATAAGACTATGCATAAAACTCTTGCCGAAAATGCTTATCAATATGTCCATGGTAGCAGAGCGTGGTTTACAATGTTTATTTCAGTGTTATCCGTTGAGATAATGCACAAAAAGACATCTAGTTGACTTGTAAAAAATAATTCTGTGTACATTCTCTGGTAAATGATCCAAAACAGATGTACATTTTCATATCAAAATTGTATTGTATTTAAATCCTTGTCCTTCTGTTCTGTTAGTAAGAACGGCTAATCTCTATCGCCATGGGCACAACTATTCTTCTCTAGTGTTACTATTTGCTAACACGGACAGGAATCTTTATCAAAATTTTTCACGACACTGGTGATCGAGTGAAATGGCGAGTCATGACCGACCACGCTTTCCGGCATGGCACATGATTGATTGATTGAATCGTTTTACTTGCTCTCCATGTTTCTGATCTGAACAATTGTATTGATTTCACGTTAGTATATTTTATGTTTGGTGCTGAGTTTAGTTTGTTTTGACTTCCACAAATTTCCAAGTGCTTTAAAGAATACCTAAAATAAGGACATGGAATGGTAGGACACTAAATGAGTTAGGAAAGTTGAACGATGTTATAAACGAAATGAAATACGTGAAAATGAATATCCTTGGCATAATTAGATGAGTTGGAAGAGGTCCGGTAGAATTATAACTGACAATCACAATAATTTATTCTGGAGAAGTAAGACAGTTATTGGATTAAAAAGCAGCCAAGTAAATTAATGTTTATTTTTTTTGTTTTCAATATCCCTTTCAGGACGTTGCAGTCAACATCAACATTTTTTTTCAGCTGCTGTTGATGTACTAGGCAAGATTAAGCTCAGTAGTTTGCCATCGCTTTCTGAGTGACCGGCTTACATACCCTGTAAGTTACCAACGTGGTGAGAACCGCTACCGATTCTAGCGCAGGTTACGATACGTACGAGACTATGAGGGATTACGGAGAAAGACGCTAACGCCTAGGCCAGGGAGACCGGCTAATTAATGGTTACTGATGTATTTCAGATAGGGTTATAGTGGTCAAAATTAAAGACAAACCACCAGATATAAATATTACAAATGTACACGCACCAACAAAAAGCCTTAGTTACGAAGAAATACAACACTTTTATGATGAAGTAGAAATCGCGATATCTCAAATTAGATCACAAGATTTAAAAACAAAATACTGGGAGATTTTAATGCAAACGAAGGACAGGGAAAAATTGAGGATGATGTGGGGAATTATGGTTTAGATACAATAAATGAAAGAGGAGAGACACTAATATAATGCACAAAAGTAATTGATCTGATCATTGGAAACATCTGGTTTAAACACCATAAAAGAGGACTTTACACATGGAAATGCCCTGATAAGAAAATGCTCAACGCATTTGAATACATACTTATTAATACAAGATTTAGAAATGTGTTAAGAAATGCGTGGTACTGAATGTAATAGAGATCATGTACCACTATCTGGTCAAATAAAAGTAAGATTAAAGATAGGGAAAACTGGTAAAGAATATGAGACTTATAAAGATGTTTTGAAAGTAGATAAAGAAATTCAAGCAGGGCACAGAGTGGCGGTGAAAGATAGGTACAATATGCCATGCGGCGGCAAACCAACAAGAAAGATTTAAAAGATAAAGTGCGGCGCGGACAGTGAACGCACACGGGAAGATATGGAAACGACACGTCATAGAGAAACAGACGGAGGACAACAGCCATGAAGGAAGGAAGGCACAGAGTTATCAACAGGACAAGATCTTTGGGAAGCGAATTGAGAAATTGATTTACCATCCACAGAATCTAATGAAAGGAAGAATGCAGGATGAATCAAAGATGTAATGAAGACAGAAAGCGATTCGGCACGAACACTAAGCAAGGCTGATGATATGGGCCGATATCTAAGTTGAAGAATCACCGAAAGGTCATACAATAAGCAACCCTCCAAGTCAGTGGCGTTAGTAATTAGTTAGGAATATTTGTATGAACTGTCAACACTATAGATACTTGTGATAGGACAAGCGACATGTCTGACTTTTAATTATAGTCATGGTTAGTACGGCAATGTTAGCAGAGATGACGGACTGTGTGATGGTATGAGTACCTGCAGGTTATCTAACTCACGCGATACTGCCTGAAAATAAACCTCAACTAGAAGTTTAAGCATTCTGTCAGTGTTGTATATCACAATTATCACAGTTAAGTTGCGGAGTTCGAATTCAGTGTTTTGAGAAACATAACTCTAGACAATAGGAGCCAAGTATTGCTAATGAAGGACAGTTCAATGTATAGAAAGGAGGATCACTTCATAGCAAATGTGGGTGCCCGTCTCGGTGGATGATAGACCCAGGGCATGGGTATATATATATACACGGTTTACAAGATGGGACTAGGCCTAAAAGGTCATCAGTGACGATTGTAAGAGTGTGTGTAAACATCAGCGTTCGAAAGGAAAGCCCGCTCAGATCGCATTACAATACGGTATTTCATGGTGAAAATTTTGATAAAGATTCCTGCCCGTGTTAGCAAATAGTAACACTAGAGAAGAATAGTTGTGCCCATGGTGATAGAGATTAGCCGTTCTTACTAACAGAACAGAAGGACAAGGATTTAAATACAATACAATTTTGATATGAAAATGTACATCTGTTTTGGATCATTTACCAGAGAATGTACACAGAATTATATTTTACAAGTCAACTAGATGTCTTTTTGTGCATTATCTCAACGGATAACACTGAAATAAACATTGTAAACCACGCTCTGCTACCATGGACATATTGGTAAGCATTTTCGGCAAGAGTTTTATACATAGTCTTATCTGACATCCGTCGCCGTCATGAGACAGTGTCAACTTTAATATCTGGCAAATGTGGCCAGGGAACTGTTAACCCGTAGTATTGTGTGGTGATTTAACGAACACTAATTGCAAAGTGTACAGACATTTTCCATTACAGAAGGCAGATTGCAGCGGTGATCAGCAGATTCTTTATCTACTAACTGACGTCTGCAGACGAGTGGGCCAGACATCAGACAATATCTGAAGAGGCGTATCTTGACGGCGGAAGAACGACTCTAACGTTATAGGGAGCAGATGTACATGACATAGACCATTATTTGAAGGAGCAAGTCCTAACGTCTGGAGAACTTTACGAACAACACCAGGACCAGATACACAAGGTTGTATTCCTTTTGGGTTGTCTTTGTAACTTGATCATCACTGCAGAGTCTCAGGCACCCTGACATTAATCTGTATCACACATATTCATTATATTATCTTGTATATTGATAATAATATTGTTTGTAATTTGTGTCACAGCTGATACATTTTATTGTGCACCAATTATGTCCACATTGGGTGAATTTATCGCTTTAGGGGAAAGGTGCGGCTTAACTGGACCCGAACTAATGGCATGGGCTGAGGCCAAGGTGTACGATTTTCAAGCATAACAGAGAGAGGAGAGAGCAGCAGCTAGAGAGGCCAGAGAAGCACAAGAAGCAGCAGCTAGAGAGGCCAGAATAGAACAAGAAGCAGCAGCCACGGAAGCTAAAGAAGCCAGAGAATTGGGAAAAGGAAGAATAGCTGGTCTAAAAAATAGAAAGAAAAACAATTGGAACTAGAAAAAGAAAGAATGTGGCCGCTAAAAAAAAACAGAGTGAGAAAGAAATAGATTTGCAGAAACAGAAGATGGAGAGAGAAATAGAACTGGAAAGAGAAAAATTAGCTCTCCTAGAGAAATCACTTGCGTTTGAGAAGGACAAGTTAGCGGCCGAGCAACTGTTAAAAGACAAAGAGGTCGAGGGAAATATCAATGTAAAGATGTTGGAGATGGAGAAGGAGGTAGAAATATCTAGGAATAAGTCGGCATGCAAATCACTGGATCCCGTGAAAAGATATCAGGGGATCATTAGACATTTTGCCGAAGGGGACTCTATTTCCGCATGGCTGACTAATTGTTAGGTCATCTTAACTCATTACGAGGTACCGGCTGACCAGTGGGCCGTGCTACTCCATAGGCACTTATTAGGGGAGCCGTTAAAGGTAATCAAACTCGTACCTGAACAACGACGTACTGATTACCAATACATGAAGCAAAGACTCCTTGCGCATTTCTAGTTGGACATTGCAGGTCTTCGGACAGCATACAAGACACTGGGACCCAAGTCAAACCAAACTTTTCTAGATTTCGTTTCAGAAACGACATTACTCTTTGACAGGTGGTTGAAATAGGCTGAGGTAGGAAACGATTTTGACAAACTAAGAGACCTCATGCTCAGGGATAAACTTATTTCTGCAGTGCCTCACACAATGGCAACATTCCTTATAGACAACAAATGTGTTTCAGTAGCCGAAATGGAAGCAAAGGGAGAATCATGTTTTAACGCTCATAGGACATTTTTGCAGAGAGTACTCAACCAGAACTTTAAACTGGATCATCCGCCAGAATACCTAGCCACAAATATGGCAATTCTCCAAACAAATTTCAACGTCAAGACAAATATAGACAGGGCCAACAACGATCTAACACAAGGAAGGCCACGGTAGTACAGTGTAGGTATTGTCGCCGTCAACACGGATCAGGAGAAATGTGTGATTCTAACCCGAATATGAGTCTTATATTAAAGGGCTACCTTTGAAACGTAACTATAAATACAAAGATTATAAAAACAACTTAAATGTTTTGCTTGTAACAGCTTTGGACACGTGGTCAAGTCATGTAGATTACGACAGATGACCAAAAATGCATGTTTAGCCTATGTTATGTCAAGTAGCGACGACGATGACCAGCAATACGATAACGCGTCTGACAAGTATAAACGACAGGAAAGCAATCAGAACAGAGCGTACGTGCAAGAGGCAAACTCCGCTTATGTAAATGATGGAAGACTGAACGTCGAACGTGCAATTGTCAATGGATTAGCAGTCAGAATGGTGAGGGATACAGGAACCTCGATTATTGGAATTGACCGAAAACTAGTGAAAGAGGAGGATTACACCAATGAGAAGGTCATATGCAGAACGTTTGGTGGATCGCTAGAACAATTTGAAGTGGCATGGACAGACATCAATTGCCCGTACTATCAAGGACGTGTAATAGCGGCAGTACTACCACAACCAACGACTGAACTAATTGTGGGAAACATTCCTGGAGTAAAAGAGTGTATCGCCCAAGAAGTAGAGTAATGGGAAAAGGAAAATATGGAAATACAGGAAGGAAATTACGCAGCATTAAGTTTCCCGACAGAAGACAAAAAGATACCTGTCGCAAGCGCTGATTCAGAAAAAAATATACCAACATTTATGAAACACAAGAAGACTACACAGGAAATCAAAAACAAACTGATCTATCAATAACCGCTATGGTGACAGATTGTAATAACGATAATACACAAAAGACATGCCATAACAATTTACAAGAGTTAACACAGAGAGAGAGATTACATGGGATTCATTACCGATAAGAACGAACTTAACTCAAGCAGAATTTGACAAAGTTACATTTGGTATTGAGAATTTTAGGCGTATTAGTCCTTCATTTAGTGACAGTATATCAATTATTAAACAATTCTTCGCGCCATACTTAGATAATAGTAGCTTATACGTAGATCACATACACAGTTGTGCAGCTAGAAAATATGAGTCAGGCTCAGATTATATGTTTTCGGAAGAGGAGACATACAAAAGAACAACAGGCAACAGCGTAGGTCGAAAAAGACAGCCAAAACACGACAAACAGATATGGTAGATTATACAAAATTAAACTGGCATGAAGAAACTCCGCCAAAGATTCCACAAGTCCAATATACCAACCCAGGCACTTTAATAACAAAATGGCAACAACAGGGTATTCCCGAAACTAAAATTGACAAAAGAACACGGGATGTGAATATCAGAAATTGGAATCGATATTGGAATGTCATGGGTATATCTGATGAAGAACGAAAAGAAAGAACACGCCAAATAGATAACTTTAAGTCAGTAACAACATATGTCACACAAAAAGATGATAATCACTGCCCAGTTCTGCAAATTAAAGAAACATAGCTTAGAGAGAATAAAACATGTCAAGACAGATAGATCCATTAGGTTCACAGGCATTACACACAGCGACAAAAGAACATATTATTTCTGAACACTAAATTCTTTCTTTATAAATCTGTCGAATTTCTTCTGTCTGTAAATTTCCATTATATTGTAATTAAACGACACAATGCATATACAGCTAGTTACAGATACTAATTAAAAAGTACAGTTCTGTACAATCACGTAATACGTCAAACACATATAACATATCAGTCAAGTACATACATCTCAATACATACAATACAACAATTCACATGGTCGAGCAGCTTGTACACATCATTCCCAATATAGCATCTCATAAAGAGTGCTTGAACAAATATTGTACTCTGTACTGATGGTCAGGACATTTCAGACCATCGGAAAACAGCTTGTAGTAATTGATATTAGCAATTGTATTATAACTATGTCATTATTGATTGGTTAAGATACATACATATTTGAGTATTATTATTGTTACAGATGTTTATTATACGGCAGTATCAGTATGGAGAGGATTATTATTAATACGTGTCAGTAATAGTCTTGTCATCAAAATGAGATCTGAAGCCTGTCGAGTAGACGACATGTAATCCCACGTTGCAAGTTATCTACGAGTGAAATCGTCGTAGTACAGATAGGTTATGATAATTAGTAAGTGATATTCATGATATTTCACTAATTTTGAAGGAAAAAAATTAATTCATGAAAAAAGATTTAATCATGAAGAACATGAAAAAATGAAATCATGAAAACAAAACAGAAAAAATGAATTCATGAAAAAAAAATGAAATCATAAAAACAAACAGAAAAAATGAATTCATGAATAAAATGAAATCATGAAGAAAAAAAATGAAAAAAATTGAATTCATGAAAAATAAATATAGTCATGAAAATGGAAAAAAAAATGAACAGAAAAGACATGACAAAACATTTGAAAAGACAAAACAAAATAAAAGAATAAGATTTGTCATTATTTCGTGTATTTCAATATCGAGTTGTCACATACAATACTATTTTGGTTTTGTCATGGAAATGCATATATTATGTACACACTGACATACATTTCACAGGTTTAGTACGCCAAGTCACGTTGCTTAAAATATAATAGGTAGGACACATAAAGTAAAGGCTACTTAATGATCGCCAAAACATTGGCACCACATACAGAGTACTGTTAACGGACGTTCCGGAAGAAATAAAGTGCAGGAGTACTAAAAAAGATATTTTGGTATTATGAAATTTGAGTAGTTTTAAATATTAACTGATTTCATTTCAATAATATTATTGCATAAGTTATTGTATTACGATGCATTGCTTTAACATGTATCTCGTTTCAATTATTTGATGAACAGGATGAATCTGAATTAAAGAATAATATTAGCTATCTAGGTACTTGACTTAATAATACTATTATTATGTTGATAGAGTAGAAAAAAATATTGCAGGTAAATAGTAGGCAGCCATACTCATGAGCCACAGGTGTCAACGGAGAATATACAGAAACAACATTATAAAGTGCCGGCAAGAATATGCACATATGTTATGGCCCAAACCACACATAAAGTCATTACACGCGAACAGTCGAAGCACAGAGTTGTTACGACAACTGTAGTCAGGTCAAAAGCACATTGGATTAGAGGAAGGTCGACTATGAAGATGCACAGGGAAGGCAAGAGCGATTCAGTTACCAATGATGTCAGTGGAGGCTGGATGTGGTGAACACACACATTTAAGGAGCTACTGGGGATGTCGTGGGAGACATTGGGATCTCAGTTATGCTGGACTTCAATTCTCTGAAATACTAAGTAGTTTGGAGCCACACATTGTCTACGGGGATAGATGTGAAATGTGTCCGATTTATAAATTTTTGTGTGTGATGATGTTCATGAGCAATTCAACTATTCACAATGGAATGGGTTATAAAGATAGTGGATATGCTTTATTACAGAAACATGGACGATATGTGCGACCTTTAGTGGACAATGTAGACGGAGATGTGCGACCATAGACCAATATGACAGGTATGTTCGACTACATGCGACGCATGTCAAAGACTGGAAGACTGAGATGGTAGGAAAAATGTTTACAACATTTTTAATGTGTGTGTGTGTGTGGGGTGGGGGGGGAGTGCCATGCGGCGCAAACCAACAAGAAAGATTTGAAAGATATAAGTGCCGCGCGGACAGTGAACGCACAAGGGGAGATATGGAAACGACACGTCATAGAGAAACAGACGGAGGATAACAGCCATGAAGGAAGGAAGGCACAGAGTTATCAACAGGGCAAGATCTTTTGGAAGCGAACTGAGAAAATGATTTCACATCCAAAGAATCTAATGCAAGGAAGAATGCAGGAAGAATCAAACATGTAATGGAGATAGAAAGCGATTCGGCATGAACATTAAGCAAGGCTGATGATATGGGCCGATATCTAAGTTGAAGAATCACCGAAAGGTCATACAATAAGCAACACTCCAAGTCAGTGGCGTGAGTAATTAGTTAGGAATATTGGTATGAATATAGATACTTGTGATAGGAAAAGCGACATGTCTGACTTTAATTATAGTCATGGTTAGTACGGCAGTGTTAGCAGAGATGACGGACTGTGTGATGGTATGAGTACCTGCAGATAATCTAACTCACGTGATCCATCCATCCATCATGTGCCATGCCGGTAAGCGTGGGCGGTCATGTTTTGCCATCTCACTCGATCACCAGAGTCGTGGATCACCTCCGTGTTTTTGTCTCGACCATGCCACAAGGCCAAGCCATCCAGGTACTTGCTTCTAGGTCTTCCCCTTGGTCTGTTTCCCTCGATCTTACCAGTTGTCACCATGTTCTCCAGATCATTTCTTCTCATAACATATATTAACTCATGTGATGCTGCCTGAAAATAAACCTCAACTAGAAGTTTAAGCATTCTGTCAGTGTTGTATATCACAATTATCACAGTTAAGTTACGAAGTTCGAATTCAGTGATTTGAGAAACATAACTCTAGGCAATAGGAGCCAAGTATTGCTAATGAAGGACAGTCCAATGTGTAGAAATGAGGATCACTTCTTAGCACAATACGATAACTAACATACATATTATATATGAGCAATACGAATTGTTAAGAATAATGGTAATTCATCACACAAGCAACACCAACAACAAAAATTACCAAAGAGAAGCCAAAAAGCAAAAGCAAAAAATGATGACTAAAGAAGTCTTAAGTTGATGTACAATATAAAAAAGGTAAAAATAACAAACAAGAGTATGATAAACAAAAAAAAAATGAAGAAATAAGAGATGGATGTTTGAAGGCATAAGATTGTTAGTTAAACGAGCATTGCAAGAAAAGGGATTCAATTCAATTAAAGATACAAAAAATATGCAGACACATCAGTGAGTTCACGGAAAGAAACATAAAGGTAAACACATGGTGTTTGAAATCTAAAACAAGAAAGATTTTGGAGGAGGATGCTATAATGAAGAGGTGTAATGTGTATATAAGAGAATACGGGTAGGCCCCGTTATACGTCGCCTCGGTATACGTCGTTTCTCTATAACGTCGTTGTCACATAGTGGACTAATTTCACTTTACATCGCTACGTTTCGTCATAAAGAAATTGGCGCAATTAGTGATCGGGCTGTTGATATCGACAAAGTCCTTGTTTACCTCCAACGACGGTAAGGACAATTCATGCAGGTGCTGACAAAATCAAAGAGGGTGCTAACCAACAAGAACTCAATAATGAAGAATATTGGTTATTAAGACATATGACATTTTTTGTTAATTAAATAAGGAGGTACTAGCGAGATTGATAGTGAACTTCGTTGGCAATGTCAGCAGCACAGTGGGGGACGGGAGGAGGGGACGAGTTCGACGCTTAGGCTTGTGGTTTGTCAATGTAAAACAAAGAAGAAACAAAGAATCTGAGCAAAACAAACAATAATTTTCAATGTTTATTAGTGTGACAATTGCTTCCAAGATCACTTGTTCCAGAAATATTCTTATGGAGAAAATGGAAGCACAACTGGCCGTCTAGATTGAAGACCAGAACCAACAGAATGTGCCTGTGAGCGAGTTGTTTATCCAAGAGAAAGTAAAGTCTCTCTATGAAGATCTAACTAAGAAAGCGGGTGAAAGCAGTACTAGTAGTGCCGAAGATAGTTTTAGAGTGAGTCATGGTTGGTTTGAGCGCTCTAAGAAGCGTTCACACCTGCAATACATTCAGACAACAGGTGAAACGGCAAGTGCTGATACTGAGGAGGGTGGTTACTTTGCAGCTGACATCGGGCATATTTTTTGTTCAAGCAGAGAAAAGCCAGGAAAAGAGGCAGGAAGAGGTTACAGTTTCATCTTCAGAATGTAATGCCCCTACGTCCCAATAACTCTATCACTCGCCCTCCAACCCACCTCTATTTAGCCAATAAATATCAACAACCATCAAAATAAACATTACTGTGGTATACAATACACTGTATTTAATTTATTTCTATGGGAAATAGTGTTTCGCTATACATCATTTCATTTAACGTCGCGTTTTCCAAGAACGTAATCCCGAGGTTAACCGGGTCCTACTTGTAATCTGATGAGAAAGGGAAGAACTAACAAAATAAAGAAACTTAGAAGGCCTTCCTATTTTAAAAGAAGGAATACCTGATGCTATCAAACATATGAATAAAGGAAAACACAGGCTGGTCAGAAGAAATCACTATAGACGAATTAGAAGTACTTGGAGAATCTGGAGTAGCTATATTAACCAAAATGTTAAATGATATTTACAGATATGGATATTTACTGAGTAATATGCGGAAATCGGTATTTATAGCTATACCAAAAAATCAGGAGCAATTGAATGTGGAGAGTTTCATACAATTAATCTCATACACCATGTCACTAAGCTTCTACTAAGATTTATAATGAGAAGAACAAGAAAGATAATAAAAATGGAAATTGGTGATATATATATATATATATATATAACGAACACTAATAGAAAGATAAATAAGGACACAAAAAGACAATATTTGTGCTTCATAGATTATACCAAGGCATTTGATAGAGTAAAACATGATTAACTGATTAAAATGCTGGAAGATATCAACACTGATGGAAAAGATCGCAGCATAATAAAGAATATTTATTGGAAACAATTAGCAAAAATTAAAATGGGAAATTAAGAGAGCGATTATGGACAAATAGAGCTAGGAATACGACAGGGGTGTGTTTTGTCACCAGATCTCTTCGCCCTCTATAGCGAAGTAATAATGAGAGAGATCAAAGAGAAGTCAGGGATACTAATCGGAGGTTATAATATAAACAATCGACGCTATGCAGATGACACAGTATTGGTGGCGGACAATGCAAAAGATCTACAACAGTTGTTGGACATTGTAGTAACAGGGAGTGCAATGAAAAGACACTCCTTGAATATCAAGAAAACAGTAACACTGGTTATATTAAAGGTTAAAAAATAATGTGAAATGGACATAGAAGGGACAATTCTGAATCAAGTGGCTAATTTTAAATGTATAGCAATTATAAAATCAGACTGAAGATGCACGACAGAGATTAAGAACAGAAAAGGGCAAGCAAAAGTTGCATTTCAGATAAAAACGAGCTCTGAAATCGGAATGGGTTTGCCTTGTGGCGAGGGACACTGGTAATAGGTAAAGCTAATCAACACACAATTCAGCCCAGTGCTACTAGAAGTAGTGTTTATGGACTACGCTTGAGTTCAAAGCGAGTGAGAGCAAAGAATAAAAAAGCGCTGACTATGTCTGATGTGACTTTTGTTATTTCTCTTATTTAGAAAGATTGCGTTGAGATGAGTTAAGTTGACTTGAGTTGACGTGAGGTGAGCCGAGCTGTATTGAGTTGAACTAATTGGACGTGAAGTGAATTGAGTAAAGTTCAGCTGAGTTGAAAATTGTTGAGTTGTCGTGAGGTGAAGTGAAATGAGTTGTGTTGGGTTGAACTGAGAGTACGTGAGGTGACGTTGGATTAGTGATTAAGCTGAACTGAGCTGAGCTGAGCTGAATTAAGTTGAGTTGACCTGAGATGAGTCAAGAACCGACATCACAGCAATCTTGAACATCCCCATACGTGCTCTGTCCTCATCTTCAACAGCCAGGGAAGAGTCCTATTACTAATGATGCCAATTACAAACTGCTTATGTATCCGTCTCTCCTTTACTCGGTGTACTGAATGTTGGCCAGATCCTCTGGTCACCCCCTGCCGCAAATACTCACAAGCCAACAATGATTTATCTGTTCTGCCAGACTATACACGTGATCACAAAGCGCCTTGACCACATCATTACCATACACCAATACCCCACCCAGCGATGCAGACCCAGCCAGTCTGTCCGCCTGCTCGTTCCCCAACACACCAGCGTGTCATGGAAAGTGTAATCTCCTGACTGAAGCAGCCAGTCTCCACCCAACCAGAATACAAGAAGACGGTCCATGATAACTGTAGAAAGCTAACTAACACTAGGCGTAGTGATGTATTGGTTTGACTGCAGTGAATCTTTGGGGAAGAAATAGTTAGTGAGGAACAGCAGATAGGAGTCTCTGTTGCGAAGTGGTCAAGCCGTCTGACTCGTGCTCCGAAGGTTGTGGGTTCGATTCCGGGCCGCGTCCTTCGGTTTACGAGCTAAATGTTTCGGAGACTCCTGTGGGTCGTCGCTAAAAGCTACGGAGTTCGTGCTTTGTGCGACGCTTTCCGCGCTGAGGAAAGACACCGAGCCATATGGGATAAAACCCGGTGCAATGAAATCGACCCTGTCGACTTTTAAGCGACTTTTTTTTAAGCAGATAGGAGACAAATTGGTGAGCTGTAAGTATGGGGAATATTCTCTTCGACTGATCTTTGTCAATCGAGGTAGGGAGAAGCATTCTTAAGAGTTATTTTGAGCCAATCCTGATCTTTGGATGCGAATCATGCATAATTAGAAGACAAGTGAGGCTGACGAGAGAAGACATGCAGATTCACTTTGGGACCTCTGTGGTGACAGAACACCCATAAGGAAATCCCCTGGCACAAGAATGTACCAAATAGAAACGTTATATTATTTTTGCGGGCAGAAAGAAGGGCGTCATTGGTTATCTTGGAGAGGGCCGCGTTCATGTTTGAAAAGAAGGAATCTTGGAGAGGTAGGCTGCGGTACCGGGTCTTCCTTGGTTGCGTTGTAAATGGAAATTTGAATGTTTATATGAGTTGGAGAATTTGATTTTGATTTCATTATTAGTTGCTGTCGTTAAACTGAATCGTAGTCAGTGTCATACAAGGTTAGCTGACGAAAAGATCACGCGGAGGCCAAGGCGTGAACAATGCCCAACTAATACGATCAACCCATGATCTAAAACATCTGGTTGTAACGGTGCCTGTGGAGATCACCCAAGTTATAACGGCTGCTGTTACGACGACTTGGTGGAGGTGACAGCTAATCTCTGACCTGTTGAGGGCATGCTGTTACTGATGTTCAATTTTGGTGCAGTGACCACGACCACCTCCCCTGGCGCTGTTACACCCTATTTCAGAACAGAAGTTATATTTTAATGTCCATCATGATCTTTTGTATGTTCTGTAGAACAATGAGTGAATGTCGCATTTTGCGCACCGCTGCATACCACTGCTCTAAAACACATTGTTCTATAAAGTGCCTACGCTAAAGCGCATTAGGAATGTCAGGAATGTCACGTCTAAAAATAAAGATGTCACCCGATGATGGACAGGTTAGGTGTTCGAATCTTGTGAAACTGTTGGACGACCTAGACTTGGTAGCGTCGTTGCAAGGACTGATGGGTAGGAGAGAGCCTTGATCGGGCACATACAGTTTGATATCCTGGAAAGCAGGTTGTGTATTTCGTATGGAGTATCTTAAACGTGTGTGTCCCTCGCCTGATTCAGGTTAGAATGCCTCTGTAAAACGGATACGTAGCTGACATATGCGTCAGGTAAAGCTTTTTGTATGTATGATCTGTGTGATGTGTGTGTGAAGGTTCCAGCACGAAAGAAAGTATATTCAATTTGGAAACAGCCGCCAAATTCTCTCCCTGTTCAGGCAATGGCTGATTCCACTACCACTGTCTAGAATCTAGCTCCGTCCATATCTTCTGTTTCCAAAAGAACTTCTGTACGGTACACTAAATCGTACGCTGTGAGAAGAGGCAAGTCTAAGCCCAGACTGCTATTCTAATCTAAACCCTTATAGCTTCTTGATTAATTCAGAGCTTGGTTTAGTAAAAGACAAGCTTTGACTTCTGTGGGGACCGCTGGGCTCTTTTTAATCTATGGCCAATCTTCAACACACGTGAATGAGAGGAGGAATGAATGATCTCTTCCTCTTGTCTTTATACGTCCGTGTTGTGAAGAAAGATTGTGTTGTATGACTGATTAGCATCGATGACAGGTCCCGCGTTTTAAACTGCTGGGATATATTCAAACGAGTTGTGAAATGTTCACTGTATCTTGTTGTTGACTTTGTCATCTCATCTCTCTATCACTCTGTATATATGTTGTTGTTAATGGATGAGAAGCGGTGTAAAATTTCACAATGAATACTTCACCTGCACCTCAATATTCATACCATACACATGACAATCATTGTATTAACGTATGAGTGAAAATATTCATTATATGCTTCCTTACATTATTGCTTTGATTCAACCTGTGGAATGTTATTTTATTAAATCACCTCCCTGTTTGAAAGAGTAAGTAAAGGAAGATATACATCTTATGCTTTCATGCATTATCATTACTAATCAGCCTGGGGAATATCATTAATAATATTGCACCCCTGTCTGTAAAAGTAAGTAAAGGAAATGACAGCTGAAGTGGGAAGGAATAACCAGGAAAGGTAACTAGGCAGACTAAACATCTGAGGCAACCCTGATTTGGTAACATGAGTTTATACGAATGATATGCACCATCACCCTGTTCTTTACCATCGCTGTTCAGGATCAGATCTTGCTGTGTGCATTCCTTCATGAACTCTCCATCACTCATCTACTAGCCTTGTCATTCTCTGTATCTGTGTCCTTTGTTAGAACATCAGCCCAAACAGATCACTATGTACAAGAGCAAAAGAAGATGTAGCTTGTCAGATAAATTGGAGGCGCCTGATACCAGTACAAAGAAGAGACACTGTAGCGCTCATTTGTAGGTACTTGCTGAATCTTCTACTTTCTATCACTTCTATCTGTAGTCCTTTCCATTCTTGTCAGCTGGAAAACTATCATCAGTTGAACATATATGAATAGGATCACCATGTTTATTCATATCAGGTGAGGAAGACGGTGTTCGCAGATTTATCTCAGATCTAGCACAGATTACTTCAGATTACTGACGATTATAGCAGATTATTGAAGAACAAAGTTCATAAGATCATCTTAGATGGAGGGACAGACTGTTGAGTAGGGAATGGACTAAACCAGAACCAATGCCAATGATCAGCTGGAGAACTAATTAGGGATTCTTGCACTACGTCAAGTGGTCAGTTACACCGAATCTGTTATTGGAAAACAATTCATAGAGGAGCTGCCAACCTAATAACTCCCAGAGAATCTAGTGCTAAGTGTTTCTATGTGTCTTTCCAAAAGCCAGCATGTCAGAACCAGTCCCATCTCACCACCAACGTTAATGAACTGAATTGATTTCCCTTAAACTTTAAGGAAATTAAGAACTATGGCCAAAGGCATATCACATTCAATGGACTGAGAACAGTTAATTAATAATGACCAGTCATAAATGTGTTTAGAGAACTTTATTTATTCACAACATCTTCGATCCATGGAAATTCCCCATAACATCGTGTGTAACCCAGAGACATTGTTAGGAAGAACTTGTGGTTATGCACAGTGGCTATCTGGACTGATTTATTCTTAGATCAAATGGGAGTTAAATGATCCTTACAGGACATATTGACATTATCTCTTGGTTTAATGATTAAAATACATGTTTCAGAAATGCATAACTTGCTTTCATCTCCACGGTATTTTATTCAATAAACTGATTTCACTTTTACTTCCTCTTTTGTCGGGTACATTGTGATATGACAAAAACGTTTATATGTGTTTCGTTAACATTACTAAATCACATACTTGAAGAATCTGGAAAGGCAGTGGCTGGGTAACCACGAATAGACAGAAACGTTCTGTACTATTGTAAGCACCCAGGTTCCAGGTTATTCATAAAGGAGAACTTAATATCAAATACATTTTCCCCATAATCCGTTTCACCTATAAGGGAAAATGGATACAAGTGGGGGCCAGGAGCTAGATAAGTAACTCCTTTCTGGGAAGGCTAAGTTTGGAGGAAAATCATCAATATTCCTGGGAAACACCTAGATTTCCTGAGCCAATATGGGGCATATTGGCTTCCAAAGACCCATCCCCACCAGACGAAATCAATCCCTTCCTTCTAGCTTGACTTCAATGCGTGGCAGGCCAGGGTGGGTACTGCTTTCTCCTCCCAACATACCACAGTGAAGATAGCAGAAGCTTCCCAAGAAGTTCCGAGATAAAGTAGGACAATGTAATGGATACTGGACGAATAAACTTAGAGCCAACGCAAATCCAGCCCTACGATGAGGTCACATTTGATAATATGAATGGTGGCTCCCTCAATGACGGAAGAGATTAATGTGATGCAATGAGACTATTGGAGTGGACGTGCAAGCCCCATAATGTCTAGGACTAACCAGCACTTGATGGGTGATGTGGTCGGTATCACGCAGGCCGCCTTTACTTTACAGAGATTTTCCTGGCACCATTTTAGGCTAGGGCGACCTGAGAACACAGGTCAATGGGAAAAGAAATAATTCCTACCTCGGCGCTGATTCGACAACATGGCTACAGATCTAACATGAATACCATTCAACTTCCTCCTTGCCAAAGCCTTCTAACGTCCTTTGAATAACTCAAATTAGATTTGGGAACGAAGGTACTAACAGATAGAAGCGCTCAAGAATTGAAATAATATCCTCTTTGACTTACATCTTTTCACACGGTTCACAAATGCCAACTTGTAAACATTACGTGTCTTAAGACTAAACACATAGCTTACAAGTGCTTAAGGCATATACACTTTTGAAAATCTTCGCTTACATTAAGTTCTAAATGTGGAAAATAGGTCGTCTATCGTATTTACTCAATCTTGTAAATAAAAATGTCACCCGAGAAGTGATACGTAGTTGAGACCATAGAAGTGAATTAGTGGTAATCACAAAATTAAAGTGACAATAGCATTGACACTTATAAGTGATCTTAGAATTAAAACTAAGCAATGGCAATATAATTAATACTTAGAAATGACCATAGAATTAACATTTAGAAGTGGCAATAGAATTAATACTTTGAAGTGACCATAAAATTAACACTTAGAAGTTACCATAGATTCTACACTTTGTAGTGGCATTGAAGTGACACTTAGGGGAGGTTATGGATGTTAGGCTAAAAGTGATATGAGAAGTTATATTACAAATGTCATTAGAAATAACATGAGAGATGGCATTACAGATGACACAGGAATTGACCTATAAATGTGACTGTCGGATATATAAGGTTTGGTAAACCCCAAATAGATAGAGGATACTCAAGTTCCTCCTTTTCAATGTGATCCTGCCCGTTATAATTACTTTAGCTGTTACTGGTTATTGGCTTGACACCATAAATAGAGTTTCAGAGAATCAAGGAGTACCTCCAATAAAACAATGAAAAGTTTTTCTCTGAATACCCAAAAAATCCTTTCAGTTGTTTCTTGCCTCTCCTCTACCAACTAAATAATTATTAATCTAGGGTTGTTAATTAAAACAATTTTACTACGACAAGGAAAAACACTCAATAGATGGCATGATCTCATTTTATGATTTAATAAACATAAACTGGGTTCTTGAACATTACATTAAAAAAAATAAAATCCCTTTCAATACAACAAGGTCATATACATATATCTATAGCTGTACATCATTGGTGTGCCAAATATAATATTCATATCACATTCATCATCATATATGTCTTTCAATTACACGTTCTGCTAATCTTCTACTGGCATGTGTGTAACCTGAAAACAAGAACTGTATACACTCCGTTTTCTCCACTTCCAGGTTTGTGGATCCCTATGGCAATCAGTCAATATATTTATGTTACTTATTCTTAGTGTTGACCTGTTCCAGGTCTGAGTAGAGTATTGGCTCTAGTTCTCCCCTTTCAGGTTCAAGGATAAATTATCTATGTCACCTATCCTTCATGGGTACAAGAAAATCTTGCAGATGAATAGCGTTCTGCACTACTCTATCAAGGGCATCACTCAAATGAGGTGCATCACTATGTCAGGGTGCTTCACTCAACAAGGCGCGTCACTCAACAAAGTGCTACATTCACAAAGTCGGGTCTGGATCTAGATGGATCTAGCCATTACCTGAAATTTCAGCATCAGTCATAAATCTAATGATATCATCACTATGAACATCAGAGATGGAACGCTGTATACTTTCCAGAAACCCATAAGGAGAAATGCATAAAGAATTGTGATCCTTGGAAAATAAACAGTGGAAGGAAAAGAGTCTGGGTGCTCTCTAATAGTTACCCACAACATACTAGTTGTTCTCCATCCAATCTGTCATTATATGGCGCTCACGGATTAGACTAGCTAATACGCAGTGTCGTCTTCTCCCTTGCCTACCCTCCATGGTCTACAGGTTGAGCAATACATTGATTGATTTGGAATTGACAAATATATTCTCCCTTCTCTTCTGTACATAATTAGTTTCTCTAGATCTCCTTCCCTTACAAGGAAACGTCTCATACATTAAGGGTTTTAGAAACATTCCCCATTGCAATGAGTATTTGGTTATAAACAATATAAGTACATTATGATACCATCTCTTGTATAAACTTCAGGTGAATTCTTTTCTAATCAAAAGTTTCAAGGCGAGTATATTCCCTACTCTTCACCATGTATGTAATGTGCCTTTACCTCATTTATCATCATCATCATTATCATCATTCAGGACACACAACTCTATCATTGTCACCTGAGTTATATGTAATACAGAGTAGTGTCATTCTTAGGACACAAAACCATAAGATTGTAACATGAGTTGTTTGGAATACAGAGTGATGTCATGCGTCGGAGTGCACTAAATTATTAATTCACTCATTGGCACCTTGCCGTCTTGACAGACGATAGTTTGTGCTTTAAAAAGGCATAATAACTTTTACCTTATGCGGTAGCAAATGTGACTGATAAGGCCAATTCGCGCTGTAAATGTCCGTTCACAGTGGGTGCATGTGAACACGTGGTCATTTCCACCATCGTGCACCATCTTACGTCTCACACGATCGCTGTGTGACTTATCTGCAATAATTTTCTCCTTTGTCTTTATTCCATTTCTGATCTTTGCCCTCCATGCAACACGTTCAGCGGCGACTTGCTCCCACTGTGCATTATCAATGCCTGTATCAATCATGTCCCGCTTACACACATCTTTGTATCGTAGTACAGGCCGACCCTAAGATCTCTTACCTATCTGTAATTCACCAAAAAAGATGTCCTTTGGAATTCTACGATCATCCATCCTCCTAAGATGTCCTATCCATCTAAGTCTACGAAGACTGAGCATGGAATAAACCGTCACACTAACAGATCTTTCCAATACTTCAGCATTTGTGATTTTGTCTTGCCACTTAATACCAAGAATTCTTCGCAGACACCGCATATGAAAGCGGTTTAAACATTTCTTTTGGTGTGAGTAATTTGTCCAGGATTTCACTGCCATAAAGAAGAGTACTAAGGACCTAGGTTTGATAGACAAGGACTTTCGTTTTGGCAGTAAGCTTCCTGTTCTCCCAGACTCTTTTTCTTAACCTGTGCATTGTTGTTGCTGCCTTACCAATCCGGTTGTTGATTTTCTGATCTAGGGATAATTTGCTATTTACCACTGATCCTAGATATGTAAAATGGTCTACCATCTCTAGTTCGGCGTCGTCAATAAAGATTGATGGTACCCCATGTGCACCTTGTGACATAATCTGTGTCTTCTTTTTGCTAATTGTTAAACCAAATTCAGAACAAGCATTGGAGAATGCAGATAGTAGACATTGCAATTCTTCCTCAGAGTGGGTCGTAACTGCAGCATCATCTGCAAAAAGCAATTCTCTGATCAGTACCCTCCTAATTTTGGTCTTGGCATTCAATCTCTGAGCATTGTAAAGGCCGCCATCTGAGCGTGAGTGAATGTATATACCACCATCCTGATCACGAAAGGCATATTTCAATAGAAGTGAAAAGTATATTCCAAAGAGGGTGGGAGCTAGTACACATTGTGCCAACGGCTTCGAGCGGAAGAGCGCAATTGGGAGGGTACACGCTTTACCCTGATGCGAAGAAATGCAACCTAAAGACAAAATGTCATGGCAGGGCAAACTAGGCCCTGAGCCTTGGTTGGCGGCTGGTCTAGTATCAAAGCTCCGATAGGCGGACAGTTAGAAGCATTGCTTTGCTGATTCGGCAGCTTCTTCAGCTGTCTTGTTCCAGATGTAGAGGTGTTACCTTTCCTCTGGAGTGAACTAGGCAAGCCGAGAGAGGATCATGCTGCATGGGCTAACACACATATCTAGAATTTTAGCCCGTGCTTATGCTATGGAGAGACAATCACTCCATCCCTGGTCTTAAAAGGTGTGGGTAAGCGCCGCCCAACGTTCGGCGCTAACAGAAAGCAATGTAGTACCGTCTACTGTTAGTATCAGGTACTCAGTCCAGATCTGACTAGACCTGACCACCAACTAAATGATATTTAGCTGTATGGTTATCAGTAAAATGTATCTCCTCTGTTAGACAGGACATTACACATCAATGTGCCTCCATCACGAGCTTGATTGGTGTTAATACTCCTCGCATGTCCTTTTCCTCTCACTCATTCTCATCATCATCAGACAGAATATTCATATGTTAGTATGATCGATGGATGCTAGGTAAACGTACTGATGGTGTTTTTACAAAATGATAAATTGACAGATTTGATATTAATGAACTTACAAGGTGGAATCTCACTCTTCCACCAACTTCTTAGACATAATTATTCATATGCGCATGGGTGATAAGTAAGCATACTAATGTGATTTTACCAAATGATAAATTGACAGATTTGATATCAAAGAATTTAACAGGGACTCACTCGTGTTCACACATCATTCATTAGACATAATATGTGTATGGATGACCATTAGGGAATCTCACTCATTCCACCATCATTCATTAGACATAATATTTGTATGGATGACCATTAGGCATAATTATGGGATTCACAAAAGATGATTCCTAATCTTTAACTATAATGAAATTACACATGGATCACCACGTGCATGCTCTCATCAAATACATAGAATTATGTAATACACTCAATCAACATTCATTCATCATGAATCATAACCACACTTGCAAGGGTTATGATTAGGTATTATTATGTGCCTCACATATGATAAATCCACATGTTTAACAACAATGAAAATACATTTGACTCACCAACTGGGTGCTTTCACCCAACACACAAAATTATGATACATCTATAAATCTATTTACATCTCATGTGCTCATGTACTTTTCTGTTACACATTACACTAATTTCTCTTACCAGTGTTGGCCCATGTACAATAGTTTCTTCTTTTTAACTAAGTATTCTTAGCTTCCTAAATCTTAAGTTAATCACTTCTTAATCCCTGCTGATTTAGTTTAACTCCTTAAGAAATAATCTGTACAACCTGGGTCTAATGCTTACACATTAAATAAGTTCCTTAACTAAAAGAAACCTTCCTCATGGTTTAACCTCTTGTACCATTTATTCATGAACTACGACATCTGAATAAATTACTTAGGCTTTCCTAGTTAATTTCTTACGGACTAACCACATGGTTACCACACATCCACTTACCAACTTCTTCTTGGGAAAGGATCACTTACTAGCGTAATATAAAATATGATGTTCTTACCTTCAACAAAAGTGAGTGACTTCTTCATACTTCACGTCAGCACATTTCGGACTCCAGACTTGGGTTTGTGTATCAAGTTCGCAGGCTGTTTATAGGCCGGTACTTCTATTTTCCCCTATTAGATTTGCTGATTTTAAGATGGATGGTTTAGTGGAGGATACCAAGCAGCCAGTGGATCGTCTTCTGTTTTAACGCTTGTCAGTGAAGGTTCTAGGCTTCAATACACACTGACTGTTTTCTTTTTGCCACGCCATTTTAAACCCTAGCCCGTCCTTTGTGTTGGCTATGACGTCACGTCCAATCGCGACGCTTGTTACAAACTCTTTTAGGAATACTTCCGATCTTTTTCGGAATTCGCGTGATTTCCAACTTGGGTGATGTAAAAGTATCCTTTGTCTAAATTCGTCGTCGTTAATTCCTTCCTTCTTCCAATTTGAATTTGAGTATGATGTTGATTGTTGCCGCTGGTTGTAAACCCGAGGGGTAGTGCGGGGAATTTAACAATCAGCTTTGTAACGGTTTGTAAGAAAATTACTATAGTGACCATAGAATTTAAATTAGAAATGACCATTAGAAGTGATCATTAGAAGTGAACATTAGAAGTGACCATGGAAGTGATATGAGAAATAACTTAGTGAATCATCATCATCATCATATGCCATACCGATACGCGTCGGCGGTCATAATACGCCATATCATAGGATCACCAGAGTCTGAGATTAGGACTGTGTTCTTGTCCCGGCTATGTGACCCGGCCAATCATGATATTCTAAGCATCAGTAAAGAAGGTAGTTTGCCATTGCTTTCCTTCTTAACCATAACCATTCATGTCGGTGTTCTTAGCCGTTGTCGCTCAAAATAGTTCGTCTACCTACCGTCATCACACAGGAACCAACAACCAACAACTATTTGTTGGCCTGCCCAAGGGTGTCCCGCAGGCTAGAAGAGGGAAGGAGGCAGTTTACATCCGTCTAGTCTAGAACTGACCACATCATACGTCCACTGTAGAACTGATCACATCATTCGTCCAGTGTAGAACTGGCCGCATCATCAGTTCAGTGTAGAACTGAACACGTCATCCGCCCAGTGTAGAACTGATCACACTATCCTTCTGGTGTAGTACTAACTAAACCATCCATTCAGTGTAGAACTGACCACATCTTCCGTCCAGTGTAGAACTGACCACATCTTCCGTCCAGTGTAGAACTGACCACATCTTCCGTCCAGTGTAGAACTGACCACATCTTCCGTCCAGTGTAGAACTGACCACATCTTCCGTCCAGTGTAGAACTGACCACATCTTCCGTCCCGTATAGAACTGACTACATCACCCACACAGTGCTGCTAACTGTCTAGAAACAAGAACATTATGCTACAGGCCAGAATGATAAACACGCTGTGATGTTAAGTCTGTAACATTTTTCTGTATGTTTGAATTCCTATTACAAAACATAAGTTACATTTTAATTAAATCGGTGGGTTTTTTTTTTTTCGTTTTTTTTTCTATAGAACAATGTGTGATAACATAAGCTTTCCAAGAAGTTTCAACACGAACCACGACAATGTGATGGATGTGGACTATAACAACCAGAGCCACCCCAAACCCAGTCCCACGATGACGTCACGGTTTGAGCATATGAACGGTGGCTCCCTCAACCGTGGAAGAGACAGAAGTTGGCAAACAGATAGTGGTATATTGAGACGTATCGCTGATAGCCTCGTAATTTATAAAACCAATTGACACCGGATAGGCGACGAGGTCGGTATCACGCCGGCCGCCTTTACTTTACCGAGATCTTATAGGAGCCATGCTAGGCTAGAGGGACCTGGGAATACGGGTCATTGAAAACAACAACAAATAATTTCCAACTCAGCGTGGATTCGAATACATGACCATTGATCCAACAGCCACATGTACCAGCCAATGCGCTACCATACAGGCCGTTGATTATACCAGAACGCAGACCATGACATGGTTACATTTATTTTCAATTATGTTACATTTATTTGCGGTAGGTTGAATTAGGTTTTTCATACCATTCAACTTACCATGTGCCAAGGCCTTATAACGTCCTCTGAAAAGCCCCAATGATATTGGGAGGCCACAGTACTAACAGACTGGGGCACGCCGACACGGTAACAATATCCTATCTAATGTGCATGCTTTCACAACGTTCAGAAATTCCAACGTGTATAAAAATACGTGTCGGGAAAACCTAACATTACATACTTCAAACTGTACAATTATCTTAAAATTTGCTTAAAGCACTGGCTCTATAGAAACTCTGGTCTTACTTTCATCTGTAACATTTACAAAATTAACGACCGAACGAACGGGGAAACACACACAGACAAACACACACACACACACGCACACACACACGCACATGCACACGCATACGCACACACACACACCCGCACACACACATACACATACACACACACATACACACACACATACACAGAGAAGGCATGTATTCGACCCTTCAAACCCACTTTATGTGCAGCTCCCAACGTTGGACTTTAAAAGTGTGCACAGCTCCAAGTCCCAAGCCAGGCAAAGATTATTCAAGACTCACCGGCTATAGGATTATCGCCTTGCAGAATACATGTG
>JACEFZ010027120.1:0-85000 GCA_014155875.1 Cepaea nemoralis | reverse complement strand
AACATCTGATGGGAGATGCCTTGAAGAGATTAGAACAAGAATCGCCATGGCGAAAGTAGCCTTTAGCAAGATGAAAAACATTCTGACCAATAAAAAGATGTCAATTGAAACGAGAAAAAGAGTGTTGAGGGGATACATAGAGCCTGTTCTTTTGTATGGATGTGAAACTTGGACAATGAGCAGTCAAGCTGAAAAGCATCTGATGGCTGCAGAAATATGGTTTCTGAGGAAAATGCAAAGAATACCATGGACAGACAGAAAAACCAATGACCAAGTACTACAGGAGACAAATGAACATCGTAGACTGATTAGAGAAATTAGACGTAGACAGTCAAAATTTTTTGGACATGTTATGAGAAGAAATGGGTTGGAGAACTTAGTGATAACTGGCAAGATCGATGGGAACAGACCAAGAGGAAGACCGAGAGGAAAATACCTGAATGGCTTGGCCACGTGGCATGGACGAGACAGGAACTCTGAGCTGATCCACGACACTGGTGATCGAGTGAAATGGCGAGTCATGACCGCCCACGATTTCCGGCATGGCACATGATTGATTGATTGAGAACGAATTAATTGGATAATTGATTCTATTGATTCATATGGAAATGATTGCCTCGGTTTTCGTCGTTTTTGGATTTCGCTGATTGTTTTCGAACGGATTATCGACGAAAACCGAGGTTTTACTGTATTTTGTTGTGAATAACACACTTCGGTGGAAAGCATTTATAAAAATGAAATATTCCGCGGTAACAAGAAAGAGGAATACTGGCAAAATACAATCACATTTCAGACTGAATTCATACAAAGATCTCAGGTAACCAGAAATTATAGGTATAAGCCAAATCACATGCATCTGTCAACATCATTCCTTCACTTGAATATTTCCGAATTCTCTTTTCGAAATTACAAAGCTGCAATATGTAGACTTGAGTGATAATCAAATCAAGAAAACTCCGACCACCACCAAAAATGATAATCTACGCTACTCTTCTATAACAGATCATAACAAGATGAAATATTTGCCTAAGAAAATTCATCACCAACAGCAATGGTTTGCGTTACCTTGATGTTATATATAATCAGATAAAGACGCTTTATAAATTCGTATATAAACTGCAAGACAAAGTCAAATTTTACTACAACCTGATCAAAAAAAAAAACGACCATGTATCAACAGAGATAAACGGACAGCTCTGCAGCTGTCAGAGCAGGATGCTCACTTGTACTGACAATCGGAAATGACTGTCAAAAGCTGAGGTAAACGGAACTCCATGTGGATGTGGAAGGCAATGGGAAACCAGCACATTATCTTTCCAAGACGTCATGACAAAACACATTTCAGTGTTAGTTAACGACGTCAATGGCTGTCTTGGGACATTCTGGTCAGATAGGGACAGTCATGTGCCATGGGTTCACCACCGCCATCCAGAGACTGAAGGTACATTCTTAATTATAAATAAGTACATTTAATATAGGTACATGGAATGTTAAAACGTTAAATGAGCTTGGAAAGTCGCACAATGTTATAAGTGGAATGGAGAGCACGAAACTGGTTATCCTAGGCATTAGTTAGATGAGATGGAAGGGATCGGGTAAAATTATATCATTTATAGTTGTCAAACCGGTATACTCGTTGCTGCCTTCTGGCCTATTTTAGGATCTATTGCCAGGTATTAAGATATAAGTTAATGTGAAAGAGTTGAGTTTACGGAATCTTATAGACAGTCCAGATCAATAATATTACGAAGAGTTTACAGGTTTTCTAAGGTAATCAGTTTATAGATTATTGAACTGATAGTCTTGTTTTGTTTTAATCGTTTTCCTATGTATAAATATCTATAAATATGTTTAAATACTATTGTAACAGATTGATCACTTTAAATCTTTTAACAGATACCGAATGATGACTTTAGATCTTTTAACATGTACTGAATGATCACGTTAGATGTTTTATCAGATATCGAATGATGATTTCAGATCTTTTAATAGATACTCAATAAATCTTTATGATGTAGCTCAGTATACTAATTGTTCGATATTGATCACATTCCAAGACTCCTGATTTCTTCGGGATTGCAATAAATATAGAATTACATAATTCAGGAGATATATCTCCAATATCATATTTTGTGTTTAGCTGACTGGTGACTTCAACGGTCAAGTAAACATCCAAGATCTACAACACGTAGCAGCGAACCGCCAGGCATGGAGAGTCATGACTTCTGCCCTATGGGCTCAAGAGGAAAGACTAACTAACTAACTGACTGACTGACTGACTGACTGACTGACTGACTGACTGACTGACTGACTGACTGACTGACTGACTGACTGACTGACTGACTGACTGACTAACTAACTAACTAAGTCTGGTAACTAGATCTATTCCATATTCTTCTAGGGCAGTGATAATTTCTGTTGAGATGTTGTCTGGAACCGGTGTCTTGCCATATTTCATATGGTTAATAGCATTCTGAACTTCTAGCTTCAGAGTTGACGGTCCTTCATCATTACTCCGAATATCATAATGTTCTTCTCTTGTATCATCATAAAGTTTTTCACGCGATCTGACGATGTATGGAAAATCTCATATTTTTCTGTTATGATTTTTCCATCTGTTGTTTTCAGGCAGCCTATTGTTGTGGGTGTTCTTTTATTAGTAAGCTCCCGAATTCTTGTGTGCATTAATTTGGTATATTTACTGTTGCTGTTGTTTTTCAATTTCTGTGCAATTATTTGCAAGCCATTCATCTCTTGCTTCTTTACATAATTTTCTGACTTTCCTGTGAATCACTTCATATTTGTCAGGATTATTTTTTGTTGTGTCTTCTTGTTTCCATTAGTCTTAAAATTTCTTCAGTCATCCATTTCTTACGATCTTCTTTCTTTAATTTTGGGATTGTTGCTTCTGCAGCAAAGTTGATTGAATTCTTCAACATTTCCCATTGATCATTCACATCTTGAAATAAGATCTCTAGATCAGACAATACATGAAATCTGTTCTTTACTTCAATGCTAAAATTGTCTTGTATTTCCTTGTCATATTATAATGCACACAGATCATATTTAGTGCTTCCTGGTAGAAAGTCATGTACTACCATTACATTTTTAAGTATACAAGTACATGACTTTCTTTAACTTTACCTTCAGTGTGCGTATAATCAATCTGCGATCACTGTAACAGTCTGCATTTGGAACCTGTTTTTGAGACTGTTAACGCATTTCGAAGCCTTCAGTTAATCAGGATGTAATCGACCTGGTTTCTAATCCTGCTGTCAGGACTTCTCCATGTCCGCAATCTTCTGTGATGTTGCTTAAACCAGGTTTTTCCACAATCAGTTCATGTTATTTTGCCCATTCTATAAGTCTGTATCCTCTCTCGTTTCGTTCTCCCAAACCATGCTTATCTACTGTGCATCTATCACCTTGATTTCCTACTTTCGCATTGAAGTCACCCATTATGATGTTTATTTCTGAATGTTTACATTTCTTCAAAGCATTCTCCATGTCGTTATAAATTCCTCTACACTATCTTCACTGATTTCTCCCGTTGGGGCATATATTTGAATGGCGTTTATGTTAAAAGGTCTGCCGATTAATTTTACCAATAGAACCCTGTCTGACACTGCCAATATCCTTAAACAGATTTTGATGTTTTCAGGTCCAAGATAATTGCTACACCTCTTTGCCTTTCCTCTCCTCCAGAATATATAATCTTGAAATCATCCCCTGTATTATTCCCTGCATCTTTCTATTTCTTTTCACACAGTCCTAAATCAAGGTCATTAGTGATACATTGACATCTGCTTCTACGCGTCACGGAGGCACAGCCAGAAATGCTCTTAATTGATTCAGTGCCAAACAAAAAAGGTGATTTGGACCAAACATGGCAAACAACAGAACTCAGTAGTGTTCGCATTACTGCAGGTTCCCTGTCTTTGCTAGCTTTACCAGACGGTTCTTCTCCCCAGTCTGCTGGTATTTCTTTAATAATGCAATGTGAGTGTTTATGTTGGCTTTAATAGCTTCTCTTGGAATACAATCTGGATCAGTAGCTTTCTAATCATTCAGGAGTTTGATATCTTTCAATATGTATTCTTTTGATGGTAGTTTAGTGTATCATACCAGTACTATATTGCACACTGTCATTCACTGAGCATTTAAATTGCCGAAGACACCGCAATCCAAAACAAATATCACGATGACTATATTATATGGATATATCGTCCTTCTGCCCAATGGAAGTTCATGTTTGATGATATACTATCCGTCAACATTGAGTCAGTTAAGCAAGTTTAGCATACTTTTCTTCACTTAATGATTGCAACACTTTCACTAAAATGATTTTGTATTACATTTTCAGCCGCATCACCTACCTAGTGTCAGTTGCTCTGTACAACTATATGGCTTGCACTTAACACCCTGCACGTCACATGGTGTGGTAAAGGATCCCGTTAATTGCTTCATAATTACTGTTTGCAGAAAAACCTGTTGATATAACTAATGACAAATGTTCGACGGCCGTACATTTTGAAAATGGACAACAGTAATGTTCTTATCCTCTTATTCCTGTTTCACATCTCCCCAGGTGGAACTTACGAAACATACTGCTCAAGCGGAGAAAGACTCCACACTCCCAGAGTAGGTCATGACGTCTGTATTCCTTGTCAGCGTAAAACTTTTAGGGAAGAGGACCATCATATTTTCAGGGAATGTAAACCCTGTACGGGAATAGAAAACCCTGATGTGGAAGTGTTGGTCACTGCTTGCAACTTTACTCAAGATGCTGTCATACTCTGTACAGGCGGATTCTACAGACGTAGAGCCAGGAATATCATGGAGGAGGACAGGTGTGAGAAGTGTACTGAATGTTCGTTTCCTGCGCGATCTTGTGAGGGGTACTACGATACCGTCTGCTGCCCACCTAATCATTATGCAGCTATGACCTCTGATGATGTGTTTGTGTGCAAGGAGAGACCAGTTGTATGTGGACCTGGACAGTTCTTTAGGGCACCCAGTGAGGAGTGCTTACCTTGTCCAGCTGGAACTTTCATGTCTGATCCCAGCCACACATATAAGGAATGTTTAACATGTGAAGAACTATCCGAGAATAATCTCACCCAGGCGGTCATCACTAGACCGTGCAACAGAACTGCTCCAACTTTGTTTGGCTGTAAGGCTGGTTACTTCAGAGACCCAACACAAGAATCTCTGCAGATAGAGGTTCCCTGTACACCATGTCGCGTCTGTAATCATAGTCTGGCAGACTGTGACATGTTTCACGACGCTGTTTGTGATGACGAGGATCGAATGGTCTCAACTGCTCCAACAAACCTCACAGAATCAATAGGTTTGTGGTTTATGTGAGACATGTATGTCCATAACCCTTACACAGTCATCAATTTAGTGTTGTATTCATAAATGTCTGGGTCTCTTTTCGTTGTGTATGAGAACCATACGTAGTTGTTTATACTTGAGTGGGAATCCAGCTGATTATTATACCAATTGTGGCCCAGAAACGACTCTTAAATTATGTGTAGTTATGCTGACTGCAAATCAGACTGGCGTAACTCGAATTTTGATTTTCCTAGTACTAGAAATACATTTGGTGATTAATCCGCACTCACAGAAGAAGAGAAAAGAAATAGAGATCACTGGAAATATACAAATGTAAGTCTAAAGTAGCCACACTAGGATTCGAGCCTCGCGCTTAAGATAATCGGTGTGGCTCGTAAATGAAAAAGCTAATGTTTCCAAGTATGGCAAACATCTAACAAAGTTGTCATATGTCTCCACCTAAGTCCACAGGTGCGGATTATGGATAGCATTTTCGTATTCACCCTTTGAATCCGATAATAGATAACAGATATGTGTGAATCCTGCGAGAGGGAATGCGACAGACAGACAGACAGACAGACGGACGGACGGACGGACGGACGGACGGACGGACGGACGGACGGACGGACGGACGGACGGACGGACGGACGGACGGACGGACGGACGGACGGATGGACGGACGGACGGACGGACGGACGGACGGACGGACAGACAGATAGATAGATAGATAGATAGATAGATAGATAGATAGATAGATAGATAGATAGATAGATAGATAGATAGATAGATAGATAGATAGATAGATAGATAGATAGATAGATAGATAGATAGATAGATAGATAGATAGAGCAAACTTTATTTTCAAAAGGTTAAGAATTGAGCACGCAGGCCCGTCTTACATTCTGCGATTCTATCACTCTGTTTCATACATTATTTCATTCACACACCATTCAAGGCTAACAGAGAACAGCAACAATATAAAAGATATGCATTATAAAGGCATGTGCAAAATGCGAACATCAATACTACACGACTCAGTAATATTAGATAATGTTCAGACACTTGTTATTAGCTATGTGGAATATACTGGCCTACCAAAGGGGGACTGGCTGTTATACTAGGGTTTTGTTATTACTATTATTTCTATTATTAAGGGGGAAGTAATCCGTACTGAGATAGTGTTCAAATAATTTGATAAAGAGAGAGAGAGAGAGAGAGAGAGAGAGAGAGAGAGAGAGAGAGAGAGAGAGAGAGAGAGAGAGAATAGACACATACACAGTGTTCAGACCTTACAGCGAACTCATTCCACGTGCGTAGATTAATAAGAATAACACGTAACTACTAAAATAACCTGAAGCAAATATGTAATTAAAACCACATTACATCACAAAACATCGAATCCGACTTTCGGTCTTAGTGACCTATTTCAGGAACACCACAACAGCATTGCCACCAGAATTAGAAATGTGAATTGTCCAATGGTGTGTCAAATAACAAACACACCGGACACTTTTTCCGGGTCTAAAACATTACAGACATGTAAAGAAGACGAGACAAGATTGGATGGTTTCAATGTGTTGTATGGATGTATTCACCAAGTTTGAATTCCTAGACATGTTTACGTTTAGCAGTTTGCCATTGCTTTCTGAATGAGAAGTCAACTCTGAAGACCAGCTGACCGATGTAAAGATTGATCCTGTTACCCCGCCGTCAGCGGAACGGAAGTTGAAGAGCTAGGGCTTTCTTATCCTTTCGGCCAACATCGGCAACTATGTTTCGTGAAATATCACAGAATTATCACAGAAATATCACTAGTTGAGAAAATCTTGATGTTTCTTTTAGTAATATGACGCCCTTTAAAAAAGAAAACAACCAAAAACAATTATATCCTGTTTGCAGGATGTTGCATCAACTCGTACCCTTGTTGGTTGTTTGTTATTACCTAGGTAACTAAAAAAAACAAAAAAAAAACTTACCGTTACGTAGTTTTCAATTTCTAAACGGGGAATTAGCATGTTGGTCCAACAGACAGGCTTGTGGAACCAAGCCAGTAATCTTCCGTCAGAAGAGGCAGTGTCAGTTCGTTGAACCTCTCATCCTGGGCGACCTCGTCTAGCAATTGCATTTCCTTTACAGGACGGCGCAATCAACTCCAGCATTGTTTGGCTGCTTGTAATTTTCCAGGCAATGTTACATTCACTTGTTTGTCATTGCTTCCTGAACTACCGACGCCCATACTACTGTTAAAAATCAACAAAAGGCCGTCTGCTTCCAAATCGCCTGCAGCTGATTTTGACGCCAGAATTATGGATTGTGAAACATGTTCGCTACCCGCTAGCCACCGATGCCGCCATAGTTCAGTCTACATGTCCCAAAATATAGTTTAGCTCAGTTCTGTGTTTGGTGCGAATTATCATAATTGCACACCAGTGCTCGTTGAAAAACTAATAGCATGAAGCCCATAAGCGGACACTCTCCTGCTGTTTATACTTCACATCCATACCGAAGGTACAAGAGGAACATGAGATGACATTAGATGAGATTCACACTAGTTAAGGTGGAAAACTTTGGCGCAAATGCAAAACATAACGCTCCCATCCATCATGTGCCATGAAGATAAGCGTGGGCGGTCATGTTCTGCCATCTCACTCGATCACCAGAGTCGTGGATCAGATCCGTGTTCCTGTCTCGACCATGCCACGCGGCCAAGCCATCCAGGTATTTACTTTCTCTTGGTCTCTTCTCCTCGAGCTTGCCAGTTGTCACAAGTTCTCCAAGTCATTTCTTCTCATAACATCCACTTCTTCAGCGTTCCGAGCCATTGAGGTTCTTTGCTGCAGATACAATCCGTCTCCATTCGTCTCTCTGGTTGACCTTTTCTTGCCAGTCGTTGATTCCAAGTGCTTGTACTAGGTCTGTATATATATGATCTCTCCACCGTCTTCTTGGTCTACCTCGGGGTCTACGGTCATTTATTTTCTGAGTGTAAGCGAGTTTTGTTTCTCTATTGTCTTCCATTCTTTCTATGTGCCTCAGCCCTTGTAGTCTATTAGCCTTCATGATACCAGTGATTAGCGGGGACTTAAACAGATCATAAATGTCTTTGTTACTTCTTCTTTTCCACTCTCCACTTTGTGTATCCCTAATGGGTCCAAAGATGCGTCTTAAAATTTTGTTCTCAAAGGTTTGTAACAAGGCTTCGTCTCCTTTCGTTGTACTCCAGGTTTCAGAGCCATACAGCACAACTGGTCTGATCAGTGTTTTGTATATTGTGATTTTGGTGTTACGAGATATCGCATTTGATTTTAGTAGATGTTGTAGTGCATAGTATATCTTATTTCCAGAACTGATTCTAGTTTGTATTTCTTCCCTTATGATATTGCAGCAGTTGAAGATCGTACCCAGGTATGTGTATGTTTCCGTTCTTGTAATGGTCATATTATCTATTTGTATGTGGCCAGAATTTTTAGCCTATTCTACTCTTGAAATTACCATATATTCTGTCTTATCTTGGTTGATAACCAGCCCCATCTGTTGGGCTTTTTCTTTTAAGTGAGTCAATATTTCCAATGTCTTTTGTTCATTTTCCCCTATAATATCTATATCTTCTGCATACCCAAGCAGTCTGGATGTTCCTCCAATAATACATTCCTCCTTTATCTTCCTTAGAACTGTTTCTAGAGCCAGATTGAAGAGTAGCGGCGATAGTGCATCACCGTGTTTCAATCCAGATGTTATTTGGAAAGGGTCTGATTTTCTGCCTTTTTCATATTCATTGGCACTTTGTTGTCTTGACAGACGATAGTTAGTGCTTTAAAAAGGCATAATAACTTTTATCTATGGCGTTAGCGAATGTGACTGATAAGGCCAATTTGCGCTGTAAATGTCCGTTCACAGTGGGTGCATGTGAACACGTGGTGATTTCCACCATCATGCACCATCTTACATCTCAAATGCTCGATGTGTGACTTATCTGCAATAATTTTCTCCTTTGTCTTTATTCCATTTCTGATGTTTGCCCTCCATGCAACATGTTCAAAAAATGTCCTTTGGTATTCTACCATCATCCATCCTCCTAAGATGTCCTATCCATCTAAGTCTACGAAGACTGAGCATGGAACAAACTGTCACACAACCTGATCTTTCCAATACTTCAGTATTTGTGATTTTGTCTTGCCACTTAATACCAAGAATTCTTCGTAGGCACCGCATATGAAAGCTGTTTAAACGTTTTTCTTGGTGTGAGTAAGTTGTCCAGGGTTCACTGCCATAGAGAAGAGTACTAAGGACACAGGCTTGATAGACAAGAACTTTTGTTTTGTAGTAAGCTTCCTGTTCTCCCAGACTCTTTTTCTTAACCTGTTCATTGTTGTTGCTGTCTTACCGATCCGGATGTTGATTTCCTAATCTAGAGATAATTTGCTATTTACCACTGATCCTAGATATGTAAAATGGTCTACCATCTCTAGTTCGGCGTCGTCAATAAAGATTGATGGTACCCCATGTGCACCTTGTGACATAATCTGTGTATTCATTTTACTAATTGTTAAACCAAATTCAGAACAAGCATTGGAGAATGCAGATAGTAGACATTGCAATTCTCCCTCAGAGTGGGTCGTAACTGCAGAATCATCTGCAAAAAGCAACATTTATATGTTACTATATTATACGTATCTTCCATGCATAGTCTGATCATGTTGATTAACTTCCTTGGTATTCCAAATTCCTGCATATCATTCCATAGACATAGACTATTCCTATAGACACTATCTTAAGCTTTTTTTAAAATCCACAAAAATGTTATTTAGATCTCTTTTATATTCCCAATTTTTCTCTGCTATTTGTAGTAAGATAAATATCTGAGCTATTGGTGATCTGTTTTGTCTAAAACCCGCCAGGTAGTCACCTAATATGTCTTCTGAATATGGTTTTAGTCTATTTAGTAATACTGCGGATAGTATCTTATAGCTTGTGGACAGTAGTGATATTCCTCTATAATTTCCACATTGGAACTTGTCTCCTTTCTTAAAGATAGGTATCAATAATGACTCTTTCCAGTCATGGGGTAATTCTTCTGTCCTCCAGATTTGTATTATTAGTTCGTATAGCTTTAGATGTAATGCATGACCGCCTGCCTTTATAAATTCAGCAGCAATTCCATCAGTCCCAGTTGCCTTATTGTTTTACGTCATGTGATTACATATAGGATTTCTTCAAATGCCAGTTCTTCAATTTGTGGTTCACATGTTAGAACCTCTTCCTGTGGGAAAGTGTTACTTGGAGCTTCACAATTTAGTAATTCAACAAAATATTCTTTCCATGTGTTGCACATTTCCTCATTGGTATTTATCATATTCCCATTTTTGTCTTTTAAACCATATGTGTTTTGTTGGTGCCCTCGTTTCATTGACTTCAGTTCTTTAAAAAAAATTTCTGGATTCATTTTTCTGGTGATTAGTTTCCATATCTTTGATTATATTACTCATATATTCATGCTTCTGCTGTCGGACTATGCCTGAGTTAAAAAAACAACAACAACAACAACAACAACACATACAGAGATACAGTTGATTTGAGTCAAGAAGCGACGTCACGGCACTCGCGACATTACATATGTGTTTCGTCCTCATCTTCGAGAACCAGCCGTGAGTATACATGGAATGAGAGAGAGAGAGAGAGAGAGAGAGAGAGAGAGAGAGAGATAAAGAGAGAGAGACAGAGAGACAGAGAGAGAGAGAGAGAGAGAGAGAGAGAGAAGAGAGAGAGAGAGAGAGAGAGAGAGAGAGAGAGAGATAACAAACTTTTTTTCATGGGATTTAGAAATGGATACGCAAGCCCTTCATACAAGATGCTCGTCTGTGTGTGTGTGTGTGTGTGTGTGTGAGAGAGAGAGAGAGAGAGAGAGAGAAAGAGAGAGAGATAGTGAGAGTGAGTGAGTGAGTGAGTGCTTAAGTGAGTGAGTGAGTGAGTGAGTGAGTGCGTGAGTGCTTGAGTGAGTGAGTGAGTGAGTGAGTGCGTGCGTGCGTGCTTAAGTGAGTGAGTGAGTGAGTGAGTGAGTGAGTAAGTGAGTGAGTGAGTGAGTAATTGAGTGACAGCGAGTGTGTCAGCGAGAGAATGAGGGATGGGGAGAGAGGGCGCGCTCTCGCGCGCGCGCGCGCGCGTGTGTGTGTGTGTGTGTGTGTGTAAAAGAGAGAGTTAGCACGAAGAAAATAAAACAACGCATCTTGAATATAAATGTCATAATTTCTTTATATCTTCACAGGCGATGGTCAGACAACAGGCGTCCCTGGATCTCTTCAAGTAACGTCTCCTACACAGACATCACGTCACCAGACAAACATCTTCTTAGTTAGCGAAATGCTGCTGTATTTGTTACTTAGCTGTATGCCCGTTTTCAAGCAAGTTTGCACTCGCGGCAGAGGCTCTCTGCTCGGAAGAATACTTAGAGAGGTTCTCGAACTATATCGTGGTTATTACGTATCTGTGTTTATAGTGTCAGTATTATTTCGGGTGCTCATCTTCCTTTATTACAAAGGATATTTCGTTGGGTTTACTCAAGATGATACATTGATGACTTTAGTCATAGTTTTAGAGCTAAGTTCAGGTATATTGTATTTGCCTCTGTTAAACTACAGGACAACCTGCTTAAAAGCATTTTGGGGCATTGTCTGTTCAGGAAAACGTCGGATTCAGTAATCGTGAACCTCAGGCTGATAGGTTTATTGAAGACCCAGAAAGTCTCCAAATGACCACAGCCATGCGAGAACAGGAATAAAGAGTAGAGTACAGAAATTGTCTGTTCATGTGAAGCATATACGACTGGCTGTTAAAAGCAGTTACCGTGTAAATAAAAGAAATTCTTTCATGTCTGGACAAGTTAAGCCAGTTGTAGGTACTGCGTAGGGGTGTGAAATTCTAAGCCTGCAAACACGGCACATACCACATAAATAGAAATATGTATGGCGTCCAATTCCAATTCCTTCTGCTTTCGTTCGCTTGAAATATGTCTCTTGTATGAATCGAACAGACTTTTTTAGTTCATTCAGCGGTCCATAGAGTTTATCTTCCACTGTTGTCTCTCTAGTCAGAAGGTTCGCCTGGATATGTTGTAGTTTGGGCAGTCTTGGAGTATGTGCTCTGCTGTCTGCGACGCCAAACCACATGTGCACATGGCTGAGTCACCAATCTTGAATTTTGTATACATGTGGTTGCGTAATCTACTGTGCCCTATTCTGAGGTAGCCGTCTTGAGTAGGGTTTGGTGGCCTTCTGACTGATTTGATCATTCTTTTCTTTTGGTGGAATGTAATGGGCACATCAGGCTGTTCTTCTTTTGCTCCTTTCTCAGCCAATCGATAAGCTCTGTCGTTTCCGGGTACTCCACAATGAGATGGTATCCACTGTATGGTGACCTTATGCTGACTGCTAAGTTCAGAATGTAGTGTCCTTAGAACTGGTAATTTCCCAGACAGGACTGCCTCTATTACTGATTTTGCATATGTCAATATCACCACAGGTTGTCGTACCATGGCTGGTATTTTGTAATTTCTCTGTGGCTATCTTGATTGCCTCAATTTCAGCATCATAGTTATGGCAGTACTTTCCTGTTGGAACTCTGGCCAGTGTCCCTAGTATTATTTGAGTATTCTATATACACTTCCGCTCCTCCATTTCGAACAGCATTTTGTGCTGACCCAGCTGTGTAGACTCGGATCCAAAGGTCCTGTGGGAATTCGTCATCAAGGAAGCTGAGAGTGGCTGTTCTGCGCTGCACACTGTTCTATTCTTCCTTATAAAATATTCCTCTCACTTTTGTCTGGATTTGTAGCGATAGTCTATGTTCATCATTCCATGGAGATTGCACTGGAATAGTTGTCGGTGGAATACCACCTGTGGAAAGATCGGTGGTTTCTCTGCAGAGTCGTTTGGCCTGGTGGATAAAACTACTTTTTTTCAAACGCCCCATAGCTAGGTTTTCAAACCGATTCTTCATAGGGTCGCATGGCAAGCTGAGGAACTTGTCTGCTTGTATTAGTGTTTTTGTATCTCTGCGTTCTCTCAGTGCTTGTGTCCTCCCCATTTTCTCCATTGCTACTATAGGGGTTGATCTCATCCCTCCTGTGATGACTCTAAGAATTTGATTTTGCACCTTGTCCAGCTCTTGTAGTGTGGTTTTTTTTTATATGCTGAACACCACGCAGTTAACACGTATTCCAGGTGTGGTCGTATGCTCTGTTGATAAACTTTGCTAAGTATTCTCCAACTGGCTCCCCATGTGGTTCCACTTAGCTTTCTCAGGTTGGCTGTTTTCCTTCTGGCTTTTGCTACATATGTTTTGATGTGATTTCTCCATGTCAACCTGTCATCAAATGTTACACCAAGGAATGTTGAGTGAGTGCGTGGTGCGACACTGTGAGCTGTGAGTTTCGTGTGAAGTGCTTTTGAATCTGCCCGAGGTTTTTTGGAACGTGACTGCATGTTCGGAGTGATGGCAGATGGCTATGTCCCAGAGTTGACCGGTTTATGCCTTATGCAGAAATGCGTGGCTGCTGGGCTTCTGGTTGACTGCCACTGCTATCGACGATGAACTGTATTTCGTGGACTGTGTGGGTGAACATCTAGGAAACATCCAGATGGGAAAATGGCTGCAGATTCCATCAGAAATGAACTGGGTGCTTTGTGGGGGACTATTGTGTTGACATTCTGGCGGCGGCATTATGCACAGTGCATCTGTACGGGCTGTTGTTTGTCGAGACTCCTGTCTTTTCCACTTTTCACATTGGGCAGTGGGGAGCGTTTTGTATGGTATTCACTGGCACAGGAACGGAGCATAATGGGGACGACCCGTTGCTGTGAAGTTGGAACTGCGACTAACTAACTAACTAACTAACTATGTTGGTTGTTTATCTTCTCTTAGGGGCGTTCCATTTACCTGGATGATCCCTGCCTTTTGTTTCGGAGAGTGGGTAAATGGAGTGGTGCTGCACTTGTCAATGTTTATGCTGACACACCATCTATCCGCCCATGCAACAAATGTATCTACAGCTATCTGTAGCAATATGGTGGCCACTGATGCATGTTCATTTGTGCTCCACAAAACCAGGTCATTAGCGTACATTGCCACTTTAATTCCATCGGGTAGTTTAGCAACAAGATCATTGATGAGGATTAGAAAAAGTGTGGGGGACAAGACTCCACCCTGCGGAACACCGTGACGCAATAGTACTTTCTTGCTCTTGAGACCATCTATCTGTACTCGGGCTCTTCTGTTGTGCAAGTATGCTTTCACCCATTTGTACATTCTTCCATTGACTTTACAGTTTCTCAGTTTCTTCAAAAGACCTTCTTTCCAGACTTTGTCAAAGGCTTTCTTCAGATCTATCCATGCCGCAAGTACCAGTTTCTTCTCTTGGAATGCATCCTCAACTTCTTGAGAGAGATAGGTTGTCTGACCTGCCGTAGAGTAGCACTGCCTAAAGCCAGCCTATTGTGGCACAAGGATCTTTTCACTTTCAATGTACCACTGTAGTCTGTGATTCATGATTCGTTTCAGTCTTTTGCAGAGACAGATGGTGAGGCTAACTGGTCTGTAGCTGGAGGCAATGGAACTATCTTTCCCTGATTTCAGGAGGGGTATCATGATTGCTTCTCTCCAGGCTTGTGGAACACTGCCTAAGTTCCAGGTATGATTGAAGATCTGTAACAGCTTTGCTTTGGCCCCTGTTCCTAGGTTTCTGATAATTTCATTGGAGATACCATCAGCTCCTGGTGACTTTCTCATTTTCAGTTTTGATATGGCTAGCTGCAGCTCACAGATTGTGATAGGTGCCTCCAGAACCTCATGTACTATTTCTTTCTGTCATGTATGTCGCCATTTCTCTCGAATCTCTTGATTTTTCTCTGGGCTAATTTCGATATTGTTATCTTGTGCGAATGAGTCCGCAAAATGGTGAGATGCTTGCTTTCCTGTTAAGATGTTTCCGTCTTTATGTAGTGCAATGTTAGAGTTTCTCCCTGAACCCTCATCGTTAAAGCTGTTTTATTAGCTTCCACAACTTCCTTGTGTCTCTTTCAAAGTTCATTCTTGCTTGTTAATCAAGACTTATAATCAGATTGCTACTGGCACTATTAGTGTTGGAACTCTTCGCTGGCTGCTGAGGATGGGGACGGAGCACTTATGGGAATGCCCCGAATGCTGTGATGTCGATTCCTAAATCGATCAATCAATCAATCAATCTTTCAAAGTTCAGTGACTCTGTTTTCTCCTGCCAGCTTTTCCGTCTAGCCTGCAGCTAGACCCTTTGAAATTTGGCTTTTGCGTACTGGTATTTATTGTGGTGCTCTTAGCAGGGGTTGGCTTCTGCTTACCTTCTTTACACTTTCAGATCATTATACAACTGTTCCAGTTAACTACTCCAGTAGAGTCTATAATGTTTACGGAATCCCCTTGGTACTGTTTCTCTTGCTGCCTGTAGTTTGCATTTCCCAAACTCTTCAACTACTTTATTTATGTCCTTTTCAGTGTTAAGGTTTCTAACCAGTATGCTGGTGCGAAGCTTGTACATTGCCCAGTCTGCTTTCTTGTAGTTCCACCTCGAGAGAGTGCTGCTTTCACTGACAAGCTCATTTACTACAGTTAGAAAGACTGTTCGATGGTTATTGCCACCTAGCTGTTTCCCAACAATTCTTTTAATGTTCCACTCCAGGTCTGGTGAATGAAAAGCCAGGTCAGGTGTAGTTGTAGTGAGCCATGATCTCGAGTAGAAAGTATGTGTGTCAGACGGCTTGTTAATCAAGATGAATCTATTTTCATCTATTCCAGTCTTCCAGTCTCTCTCCTCTCTGGTCCATGTGATCATAGCCCCAGCTCTGCAAGTGGCTGTTAAAATCGCCACACACAATCGTTTTTCCTTTTAATGGTAGTGTATCCCGTGCCTGTGGGCGGTGATTTGGACAGTAGTAATTGATTAGGTGAAGCTCTGTATTGTCTGTCTTAAGTTTAAGTGCCTGATACTCTGCCCCTTCCATGTAAACTTCAATTTGGGAAGCAAGGATGTTATTTTTGACAAGGGTCAGTATCCCCCCTTTCGCCTGTCCTTTCGGTCAGAAAGGTAACACTGGTAGCCTGTGATTTTATTTTCGTTGAGGTGAGTTTCTTGCAAGCAACATATGCTTACTTTTTCTTGGTCCAAGATGTTTTCTAAGTCTTTTTATGGTTTTTTTTGCTGACTCCCTCCGCATTCCAGTGCATTATTTTAAGTCTTCGTTAAGTATGGCAGCCGTCCTATTCTCATGTCCCCTGGCTCCATAGGACATCTGAGAAGGACCTCCAGTAGATGTGGTTGGACCCTTTCGAGACATAAGACCCGGCACTGCACCTGCCTGGGGGTCCAAAGCAGGACGAGCACCATAACATTTAGCAGTAGTCGACATATACCATTTTGCGTGATTGCGTGGCATCCTGATTTCAGTGGTGCGCCTCTTGGCTGGCTGCCTAAACCTTCAGCACCTAGCCTGCCTTTCTTCTTCTTCTTCTTCTTCTTCTTCTTCTTCTTCTTCTTCTTCTTCTTCTTCTTCTTCTTCTTCTTCTTCTTCGGCGTTCCGAGCCATTGAGGTTCTTTGCTGCACATACAATCCGTCTCCATTCGTCTCTCTGGTGGACCTTCTCTTGCCAGTCGTTGATTCCAAGTGTTTGTAGATCTGTATATGTATTATCTCTCCACCGTCTTCTTGGTCTACCTCGGGGTCTACGGTCATTTATTTCCTGAGTGTAAGCGAGTTTTGTTTCCCTATTATCTTCCATTCTTTCTATATGCCCCAGCCATTGTAGTCTATTAGCCTTCATGATATCAGTGATTAGCGGGGACTTAAACAGATCATAAATGTCTTTGTTACTTCTTCTTTTCCACTCTCCACTTTGTGTATCCCTAATGGGTCCAAAGATGCGTCTGAAAATTTGTTCTCAAAGGTTTGTAACAAGGCTTCGTCTCCTTTCGTTGTACTCCAGATTTCAGAGCCATACAGCACAACTGGTCTGGCACAACTAGTGCATAGTATATCTTATTTCCAGAACTGATTCTAGTTTGTATTTCTTCCCTTATTATGTTGTAGCAGTTGAAGATCGTACCCAGGTATTTGTATGTTTCCGTTCTTGTAATGGTCATATTATCTATTTGTATGTGGCCAGAGTTTTTAGCAATTTCTACTCTTGAAATTACCATATATTCTGTCTTATCTTGGTTGATAACCAGCCCCATCTGTTGGGCTTTTTCCTTTAAGTGAGTCAATATTTCCAATGTCTTTTGTTAATTTTCCCCTATAATATCTATATCATCTGCATAACCAAGCAGCTTGGATGTTCCTCCAATATCATAGTCCTCCTGTACCTTCCTTACAACTTTCTCTAGAGCCAGATTGAAGAGTGCATCACCCTGTTTCAAGCCAGATGTTATTTGGAAAGGGTCTGATTTCCTGCCTTTATATGTTACTATATTATACGTATCTTCCATGCATAGTCTGGTCATGTTGATTAACTTCCTTGGTATTCCAAATTCTCGCATAGCATTCCATAGACTATTCCTATGGACACTATCATAAGCCTTTTAAAATCCACAAAAATGTTATGGAGATCTCTTTTATATTCCCAATTTTTCTAGGCTATTTGTCGTAAGATAAATATCTGATCTATTGTTGATCTGTTTTGTCTAAAACCCGCCAGGTAGTCACCTAATATGTCTTCTGAATATGGTTTTAGTCTATTTAGTAATATTGCGGATAGTATCTTATAGCTTGTGGACAGTAGTGATATTCCTCTATAATTTTCACATTGGAACTTGTCTCCTTTCTTAAAGATAGGTATCAATAATGACTCTTTCCAGTCATGGGGTAATTCTTCTGTCCTCCAGATTTTTATTATTAGTTCGTACAGCTTTAGATGTAATGCATGGCCACCTGCCTTTATAAATTCAGCAGCAATTCCATCAGTCCCAGTTGCCTTATTGTTTTTAAGTCATGTGATTACATATAGGATGTCTTCAAATGTAGGTTCTTCATTTTGTGGTTCACATGTTAGAACCTCTTCCTGTGGGAAAGTGTTACTTGGAGCTTCACAATTTAGTAATTCAACAAAATATTCTTTCCATGTGTTGCACATTTCCTCACTGGTATTTATCATATTCCCATTTTTGTCTTTTAAACCATATGTGTTTTGTTGGTGCCCTCGTTTCATTGACTTCAGTTCTTTAAAAAATTTTCTGGATTCATTTTTTCAGGCGATTAGTTTCCATATCTTTGATTATATTACTCATATATTCGATGCTTCTGCTGTCGGACTATTTTTGTAGCCTCTTTACATTCATTTCTATAATGCTCTTCCTTTTGGATGTTGTTGATGTCATTTAAGCATAAATGTCTGGCATTCTTTTTCCTAATGACTACTTCTTCACATTTTTATTGAACCATCTGTTCTTTCTATGCGTGGTTAACACACCGAGACATTCTTCTGCGGTAGATTGAATTGTATTCTTGATGTTCAACCAAGTTTGGTCAACGCTTTCCTCCAAAGGGTTTTGCAGAGTTTCAAGTTTACATTTTATTTCATCTGTAAATTTCTCTGTGACTGTAATTTCTTGTAGTTTTTCTCTGATATATGTTGGGTGTAATCTTTGTAATTTAGTATAGAAAGCTCTCTTAAGTTTCATTTTAAATTTTGCTCCAACGAGGAAGTGGTCACTGTGGCACTCAGCTCCTCTATAACTTCTAACTTGCTGTATGTTTGATGCATTTCTGTTGTTAATTAAAATGTGATCTATTTGATTATAGGTTCTCTTGTCACATGATTTCCAAGTTTGTTTGTGTATATCCTTTCTTTGTAGTCTGGTACTGCTAATCTGCAGTCCTTTGGCTTTTGCCAGGTTGATGACTCTCCATCCATTATCATTTGAAGTTGTATGTAAGCTTTCCATACCGGCCAATTTTTTATTAGTTTGTTCTATACCTATTTTTGTATTGAAGTCTCCCAGCACAATCAGGATGTCCTGTTTGGGGGTTTCTTCTATGACATCTTCCAGATCATTATAAAAGTTTTCTTTAATATCATCTTCTTTCTCTTCAGTAGGTGCATGTACATTAATCATCGTTATATTTTTCCATTTACCTTTTATTCGTAATTTACTAATCCTGTCATTAACAGCTTTAAAGTTTAAAACGTTCCCCCATAACTCTTTTTTGATGACAAATCCTGTTCCTAATTCATGTTTATTTTGGGTGTTTCCTCCATATATTATAATCATTCCATTTGGCTCTAAAGTACCCTCTCCTGGCCACCTTATTTCTTGAATTGCTGTTATATCCATTTGATATTCAACCAGCTCCCGGGTTAGTTCTTCGGCCGCTCCAGCTCGATATAGTGTCCGTACATTCCATGTTCCAAATCTCAAAAGTCCTTTAACGTTCCAAGGTCGATGTCCAAATAAGTCATTCCGAATTCGAGGCTCTTGTATCTGTTTCGTAACAAAAAAGGTTTTTACAAAGGTGGGGATGTTAACCCCACGCTTCAACCCCCAACCTGGAGGACTAGGGTGTTTCTATTTGTCTGTTCTCTACCCTTTGACCTGTTCGGCTTGGGAGGCCCTGCTGGTAGCTACGCTACCGCCGGCATAGCTCTCAGGATCATTGAGAAACTTAAGCTCCCCCACCACGACAAGGCGGAAACACCATCGGGGGAGAGCCTGCCTTTAGCAAGATGAAAAGCATTCTGACCAATAAAAAGATGTCAATTGAAGCGAGAAAAGTGTTGAGTTGAGTTGAGTTAAGAACCGACATCACTGCACTCAGGACATTCCCATACGTGCTCAGTCCCCTCGTTCAACAGCCAGCGAAGAGTCATACTACTAATCGTTCCCACCGCTATCTGATTAAAAGTTCTCCTGGTCTTCCCTCTCAGTTTTGAGATTCTTCCAGAACCCCTGCCGATCCCCCGCAATCTCATTCTTTCCACATATGGGTTCTCAATCTGTTCTTCCGCCTTCTCCACCTGGTCCCACAAGCGCACAACCACCTCCCCCTTGTCCATAGGCAAGATACCACCAAGAGGTGCATTCCCTGCCAGCCTATCAACCTGTTCATTCCCCCGTACACCCGTATGGCCAGGGCAAAATATCCATACAATTCTCACAATCTGTGACCTCTGAAGCGACAGAGAGCCATTCCACACGAAACATTCCTTTCTCCACCTTGCTAAGCATATTCTTTGAATCCGTAATGAACACAACGTGTGTTGCAGTAGTCTCCTCTAGCCGCCGGAATGCCGCTGTTACTGCCTTCACCTCCATTTTCATGCTGGAGGTCGTAGTCTCATATGCCAGGCTCTCCTTTTTCAAGACTCGCCCATTAGCCTTTGCAATAAAGCCCCAGCTACTACGTCTGTTTCTCACCAGTGACCCATCGGTGTAGATGACTGTGTCACCTTGTTGTGTGTTGCTCTGGATCAGCTGTCGCACTTCAAACTCAGTGCGGCCCGCTGCCCATTCTCTGCACTCACGACCCAGTGTTATTATTACATTGTGCCAGTCCGTCATGTCATCCGGAACTTCAACCCACTCTCTTTCACGATTGATGGACTCTAGATGACACACCTGACTTATAGAAAGTTCTGCCTGTGCCATCCAGGAAAAGAGTTTTGAGGGCATACATATAGAGCCTGTTCTTTTGTATGGATGTGAGACTTGGACAATGAGCAGTCAAGCTGAAAAGCATCTGATGGCTGCAGAAATGTGGTTTCTGAGGAAAATGCAAAGAATACCATGGATAGACATAAAAACCAATGACCAAGTACTGCAGGAGATAAATGAAAATCGTAAATTGATTAGAGAAATTAGACTTAGACAGTCAAAATTGTTTGGACACGTTATGAGAAGAAATGACTTGGAGAAATTTGTGACAACTGGCAAGAGTGAAGGGAAGAGACCAAGGGGAAGACCGAGAAGTAAATACCTGGATGGCTTGGCCACGTGGCATGGTCAAGACAGGAACACGGAGCTGATACACGACTCTGGCGATCGAGTGAGATGGCAGAACATGACCGCCCACACTTATCGGCATGGCACATGATGGATGGAGTCAGAATAATACTTCAGAGGACGCATTTCCGTCCGGGGGATGGGATGGGGTCGAAACCCCCATCGGTGCAGAGAACCACCCTTGGGATTTGGTGTGACGGGAGTGCTTTTATTATTCTGACTCCGGATATACTGACGAGCTCAAATGAGGGCGAAACTCGAATCTAGTGCTTCCAATTCGACATGAAAAAGGCCCAAGGCTCGTACCGGAATACGATCAGCGTTGCCAGTAGTGGGTTGTGTTCAATCTTCAAATTACTACTACTACTACTACTACTACTACTACTACTACTACTACTACTACTACTACTACTACTACTACTACTACTACTACTACTTCACAAGTAACAAGCATTATTGTAACGCTCCATTCACCGATGTGCAAAATGCAAGCTCAAACATCAGCTTGAAATTAAATATACAAATGCAGTCAATACACACCACATTCTTTATATACAAACATGTGAAAACACAATGGCGTTACCGTGCTGTAGCAGACCAAATGTTGAATTACAGCACAATACATTGAATCTATTCGTAATTAATATTTTCCCAACGGGAATTCCCTCAAATTACAAATAAAGTTGTCGTCAACGATGTTTCTGTTGTATAAATTATTTTTTTATTCCGCCCTTGTGTGCCCTCAACCTCAACCTATTCATGCCACGTCATCACATCTGTTGCCACCTCGTGCAGCACTTTCCATGTTCTCCCAATATTATTTATCTCTTGTGTGTCATTTTCTTCTGCGGGTGTTTTTAGGTCTCCCGACTATTTCCTTTGCCATGTGGCTTCACACAAGAAATATCCTCAGATTTTCAAAGTGCATGTCCTATCCAGCGTGTGTCCTATCCAGTGCGTGTCCTATCCAGTACCTGTCCTATCCAGTGTGTGTCCTTTCCAGTGTGTGTCCTATCTAGTGTGGGTCATATCCAGTGTGTGTCCTTTCCAGTGTGTGTCCTATCCAGTGTGTGTCCTATCCAGTGTGTGTCCTATCCAGTGTGTGTCCTTTCCAGTGTGTGTCCTATCTAGTTTGGGTCATATCCAGTGCGTTTCCTATCTAGTGTGGGTCATATCCAGTGTGTGTCCTATCCAGTGTGTGTCCTATCCAGTGTGTGTCCTTTCCAGTGTGTGTTTAATCCAGTGTGTGTCTTATCCTGTACCTGTCCTACCCAGTGTGTGTCCTATCCAGTCTGTGTCCTTTCCAGTGTGGTCCTATCCAGTGTGTGTCAAACACAGTGTGTGTCCTATCCAGTGTGTATCCTATTCAGTGCGTATCCTTTCCTGTGTGTGTTCAATCCAGTGTGTGTCCTATCCAGTGTGTGTTCAATCCAGTGTACCCTAGCCTGTGTGTGTCCTATCCAGTGTGTATCCTATTCAGTGCGTGTCCTTTCCAGTGTGTGTTCAATCCAGTATGCGTCCTATCCAGTGCGTGTCCTTTCCAGTGTGTGTTCAATCCAGTGTGGTCCTATCCAGTGTGTGTTCAATCCAGTGTACCCTAGCCTGTTTGTCCTATCCAGTGTGTGCTCAGTCCAGTGTGTCTTAGCCGGTGTGTGTCCTATCCAGTGTGTGTTTAATCCAGTGTGTCTTATCCAGTACCTGTCCTATCCAGTGTGTGTCCTATCCAGTGTGTGTGCTTTCCAGTGCCTGTCCTATCCAGTGTGTGTCCTATCCAGTGTGTGTCCTATCCAGTGCGTGTCCTTTCCAGTGTGTCCTATCCAGTGCGTGTCCTATCTAGTGTGGGTCATATCCAGTGAGTGTCCTATATAGTGTGGGCCATTTCTAGTGTGTGTCCTATCCAGTGTCTGTCCTATCCAGTACGTGTCATATCCAGTGTGTGTCATACCCAGTGTGTGTCCTATCCAGTGTGTGTCCTATCCAGTAAGTGTCATATCCAGTGTGTGTCATACCCAGTGTGTGTCCTATCCAGTGTGTGTCCTACCCAGTGTGTGTCATATCCAGTGTGTGTCATACCCAGTGTGTGTCCTATCCAGTGTGTGTCATACCCAGTGTGTGTCATACCCAAGTGTGTGTCCTATCCAGTGTGTGTCATACCCAGTGTGTGTCCTATCCAGTGTGTGTCATACCCAGTGTGTGTCCTACCCAGTGTGTGTCCTATCCAGTGTGTGTCATACCCAGTATGTGTCCTATCCAGTGTGTGTCCTTTCCAGTGCCTGTCCTATCCAGTGCGTGTCATACCCAGTGTGTGTCCTATCCAGTGTGTGTCCTATCCAGTGTGCGTCATACCCAGTGTGTGTCCTATCCAGTGTGTGTCCTACCCAGTGCGTGTCCTATCCAGTGTGTGTCCTATCCAGTGTGTGTACTTTCCAGTGCCTGTCCTATCCAGTGTGTGTCATACCCAGTGTGTGTCCTATCCAGTTTGTGTCCTATCCAGTGTGTGTCCTATCCAGTGTGTGTCCTACCCAGTGCGTGTCCTATCCAGTGTGTGTCCTATCCAGTGCCAGCGTCTTTTCTTCATCTCTTGTCTCACTGAGATGTGTTTTGTTCTCTCCCCAGACTATGAGTGCATGCACTGGATATTTTATGCACAGTTGTTTGTTGATCAACTCGCTTCCACAATACGCGGCTGTATTACACAGATGTGTATAAGAGACAGGTATTACACTAGTCATACCACTACAAGATGGCTTCAAAAGAAAACCTTAAATTTTACTTTCTTGTGTATACGTGAAAATATTAAGTAAAAGTAAAGAACAAATGTATCATTTTTCGATGTAGTCCCACTGCGTTTAATACAAGTCCTCCAACGTGGATAAAGTGCATGAATTCCTGTAGAAACAAATCGGAAACCACAGACAAGAAAATCCCGCTGCTTTGGAGACGGAAGTACAGGCTTTGACTTTCGAGAATTTTCTTTAGAGAGTGATGCTGTCATTCAGTGGCGTCACTGGGGTTGGTGTCACCCAGTGCGGTAAACTCTTGGTGTCACCCCTCTAGACTTTCACCATGGTCTTCTTCCGAGTGTTCCTGTACCATATATAATCGCATATAGTAATGTTTGTAAAATAAGTCAAAAAGTTAATAAGGACATAAGAAAGAAAACAAATTGAACAATATAACTTCAATACTTCAGGTAAAACATAAATAAACAACTTCGACAAACTCGGACAAAGTTAAATTTTTGTTAGTTTGCTATGTCTGCTTTGTCAAATTTGCAATTTTTTTTATTTTGGTGTCACCCCTTGATGGTGTCACCCGGTGCGGCCCGCACCCCCCGTACCCCCATAGTGACGCCCCTGCTGTCATTTACACAGATTGATCGGTCGTTCGACGCGTAAGAAGTTTATGGGCCTTTACGGCTCAGGCTGGAGGGAGAACTGTGAAGGAAGATTCTGGTGCTTTTGCTTTGACCACAAGTAGTCTGTCTATGGAAGTCATGGCAGTAAGTAAAGCAATTGCATGGCCCGAGACCAGAACTTCACTCGGGAATGTTTCCTTAGTGACTCAATGAGTACACTCAGGAAGATAGCGATGATGTGGGCCCGAAGACAGTGGTTGTTGTCCCTTGACCGTTCACGGCTAACAAAGATTAGTTTCATTTTCGTGCCAGGGCACGCCGGTGTCCAAGGAAATTAACGGGCTGACAAGCGTGCATGTAAGGCTACTGTGGAGGTCGGACGAGCCGTGGACCAGGCTGATATACTGAATCCATTAGCAGAAGTAAGTCTTTTGCGAGAACCACGTGATGACTGAGTCTACATCCATGGTCAGACTGCGAGAACAGCAAGTTTAAAGAGGTGTGGTAACACAAAAACGCTATGCAGGAAATCAAAAGGCAGGGACTTAATCAACGCGAGCTTGTGACTCGCGCTAACTGGGAATTCCTGGCTCATGGGGAAGAATTACAAGCCCCAATCCGAAGAAGGAGATTTAACGGATTTCCCAACCCCTTTCGGGCTAGGGAGGCATCCACGCTGATTCCTTCAGTGTAGCGCGCGTGCGGCCCCGGACATCTAAGGGCATCACAGACATGTTATTGCTCAATCTCGTGTGGCTAAACGCCACTCGTACCTCTAAAAGGTTGCTCCGGCGCATCGATGGACAGGCGAACTATTTAATAAGCTAGATTCTCGTTAGTTATCAGGAATTAACCAAACAAATCGCTCCACCAACTAAGAACAGCCATACACCACCACCCACCGAATCAAGAAAGCCCTATCAGTCTGTCAATCTTTACATGTCATGAGGTACACTTTTTTTAGGCAGCGAGGGGCTGTCGTCATTTGGAGGTGGCAGGTTCGAACCCTGGTCGGTAAAAAGCTTCCTAGTTTTATGTTGGCTAGCATCAGTGCGTCCTCTTGTCTCAGTCTCTACTTCTATGAGAGCCAAACGATACATGTGCAATTATTAATGCACCGTCTTAGTGACCTCAAAGGGTTCTCCAGTTGATATTATCTGGTGCCGCCTACTCATGTGCATCATCATCATGTGTCGCGCAGATAAGTGTGATCGGTCATGCCTCGCCATCTCTTGGAATCTTGATGGTGTGCAGTAAGAAATGGCTGGCAGAGACATCTTAAAACTATTTGAAACGACAAGTAACAAAACAAAAATAACCGTAACAAGCATGAAGAGATACAAAGTAATATGAGAAAACTATGTAACGTGACAAAAAGAACAACACGATGTTTAAATACAATAGCATTGAAATGAAAGATAAGACAATACTAGATGTATGTGTGTGTGTGTGTGTGTGTGTGTGTGTGTGTGTGTGTGTGTGTGTGTGTTTGTGCGTGCTTGCGTTCTCTCGCGTTGCACTCAAGCGTGGTACATACTACATATATATCCTGCTGCTACAAGTACACAGGACTCATTTTTGCGTATGGATTAGCTTTCCCTATTACCAGTGTTGCTCGACATCAGGTAAACACTTGCTTCTGAGGTACTTGTAATTTACGTCCCCAAGTCAAGGACGAGAAGTCAACAATTTTAGACCTACTGACCGGTGTAGGGGTTGAGCCCGCTATCTCGACATCAGCACACCGGGCAATTAAGATCGAGCGCTCATATCCATCCCGCCATTCTGACCACCACAGCACTTGGTGTGCCAAACTGATTTACACAATAATTAACTGCCTAACTAACACACACAAATACACACACAACAACAGAGTTGGTGTGCCAAAGTGATTTACACAATAATTAACTGCCTAACTAACACACACAAATACACACACAACAACAGAGTTGGTGTGCCAAAGTGATTTACACAATAATTAACTGCCTCACTAACACACATAAATACACACAACAACAGAGTTGGGTTGTCTACATTTTAAAGAAGGTACAATTACAATGTGAGCTGCGGTAATGGGGAGGGGTTAGAAACTTGCCTGACCAGGTGGTTAGGGGTTCGAACCGCAATGTCGTGGATTCGAATTTTTTTTTTAAATGGATCTGGGCTTTCATGTCGACCCCGCCTGAAATGGACACTAGCAAATGTCTAAGAAAGTAAAGTCGACCGGTAGACATCTTCTCGAACATCAACATCTCAACCACACATCCAACTCTTCTCAAACATCAACATCTCAACCACACATCGACAAAGTCCCACTCATCAATATCTCAACCACACATCGACATCTTCCCAAACATCAACATCTGAACCACACATCGACATCTTCCCAAACATCAACATCTCAACGACACATCAACATCTCAACCACATATCGACATCTTCTCAAACAGTCCCAGGTCATGTTGTCAGGTGATCATTCGTTGTAATCCCATTGAAGTGGGGATTTAACAATAATATGACCTATGCTCCCAGGTCGACCCAGTTTACAATGGGAACCAAGAAATGTTTTGGGAAGTAAAGCCGGCCGATGTGATATTGACCTCATGACCTGTCGAGTGCCGATTGATCTACAAAAGTGTTAGGCTAATACCGTATACCCAATAAACTGAAGCTTGGCAAAGATCACACAGAAACTCAGGGATATCGGATAATCGCTGTGCAAGATATAGGCCATCCAAGCCAAGCTGTTGAAAGAAATAATTGCCAGGACAATATTCCGCAAGGGGTGGGGGAGGATGGATGGCGGGTGGATGGGTAGAGGATTATATGATGGTGAGTGTGTGTAGGTTGGGGGTGGGTGGGGGTGTGTGTGGGTGCGGGATGTGTGGGTGGGGGAGATTGTGTGGGTGGGGATGTGTGTAAGTGGGGGATGTGTGGGTGGGTGCGGGTTTTGTGTGTGGGTAGATGCGGGATGTGTGAGTTGGCGGGAATATGTGTGTGTGTGTGGGTCGGGGGATGTGCGACTGGGGGATGTGTGTTTGGCTGGGTGGTTGGGGGTGTATGGGTGCGTGGTGGAGGATATGTGAGTGGGTGAATGTTGGTAGGTTATGGGATGGGTGGAGGATGTATGTGTGTGTGGGTGGGGAGATGTGTGAAGTTGGGGGATGTGTGGGTTTGTGATGGGTGGGTGGGTGCATGCATGTGTGCCTGGGTTTGTGTGTGGGTGGGTGTGGGGGATGTGTGGTGGGTGGGAGATTTGTGTTTGTGGGTGTGGAGATGGTATAGGTGGGGGAGTGTGTGGGTTGTGTGGGTGGGGGGTGGATGGATGGGTCATTATGTGCCTGGGGATATGCGTGTGGTTAGGTGGTGGATGTGTGTGTGTGCGGGACTCGCGGATGGATAGGGGATGGGTATGTGGCTGGGGGATTTGTATCATAACATGGTAACATGCATTGTTTATGTTACATTCATTTGGCAATGTTTGTTTTTTCCATATGTGAATGTACTATGCACTTATGAACGAAAGATGAATGATTGGAAGGGCCGAATGTAAGACGGGCCTGCGTGCCCAATTTGTTACCCTTTGAAAATAAAGTCCGTTCGTTCGTTCGTTCTTTCGTTCCACCTACCATTGGAAAGTGTCGATGAAACAATGAAACCTAGCTAAACGAAGCGGCTTTGCCCACGATGTGTACGAGAGTTACACTCGGGTATTGAGGTATATCCTACTGTAATCGACCTTGAAGACGCGTACAATAGAATACCATTCGAGTTTTTAGTGAGAAATTTCTTGAACCTTTACAGGATATTGCAGTCAACACCAGAATTTTTCAGCTGCTATAGATGTCTAGGCAAGTTAATGGCAAACTACCTTTTGCAAAGCTTGCCAAGAAACCATAACAACCATGAGAGAAAATATAATAAGAAAGAGATCTAGTGGCGAGACCCCCTGGCCAGGCAGATCAGATAACACTGAGGAAGAGTGTGACACAGGGACCAGTACTAGTAATCGTGATGACGGAGTTAATCCTGACTGTGTTACCAAGGAAATCCCCTGTGTCAGACTAAGAAACAGAGTGAGAATAGCAACGTGGAATGTGAGAAGTCTGTATGAGGGAAAGCTTAAAGTTATATGTGATGAGATTGAGAGGTTAAACATTCAAATTTTAGGAATTAGTGAACATCGTTGGAGCGGCAAGGGACATTTTACAACTGAAAATGGAAGTCTTTTCATTTATTCTGGTAGAGACGTCGGAGGCCAGAGTGGAGTGGCATTTTGTTTAGATAAGACAACTACAAAAGCTGTAATGGGATATAATCCAGTTAGTGATAGAATACTCACTATTAGACTTAAAGGCCACCCAAAAAACACAACTCTTGTACAGATATATGCACTAACTTCAAAGGCAGAGGGGGACAAAATTTAAGATTTTTACAATACACTGCAATGACACATTAAATAAGATTGGTCATAATGATATAGCAATAATAATGGGATATTTTAATGCAAAAGTAGGTGCAGGAAGAGCTGAAAATGAGAGACACGTTTTAGGAAAATTTGGATTGTAAAATAGAAATGATGCAGGTGACAAATTAATTGCATTTTGCACAGAAAATGAATTCACGATAGCCAACACGCAGTTTAAACAACATCCAAGAAGACTCTTCACATGGAAGTCTCCGGACAGTATTACCAAAAATCAGATAGATTATATTTTAATACAAAGAAGATGGAGATAAAGCATACCATCTGCAAAAGCCCTACGAAGTGCAGACTGTGATACACATCATCAGTTATTAGAAGCAGATCTGAAATTAAAACTCAAATAGCTTACCCGAGGACCAAGGCCATTTCGTTTTGATCTCACAAAAATACCGGATGCATACAACATAGAAGTTAGGAATCGCTTCGGGGTCTTGATGTCTGTACAAGAGGAAATGACACCTGATGAACTGGCAGTACAAGCTAGAGATATCTTGATAACTGCAGCCAAAGATTTAATTCCGACCAAGAAAAAGCAACTTAAGCCATGGATTACCCAGACACGTTAGAATTAATAAAACAACGAAGGGAGCTGAAAAAGAAAGGAGATGAATCCGATAACAGCAGGATGAAGTATAAATCTTTAACTCGAGAAATAAGAAAGAACACAAGAAAGGACAAACATCAATACATACAAGATTGCTGTACCAGAATAGAGCAATATCATAAGACTGGAAGAGATTATGAAATATTCAAAGAAATGAAGTTATTGACAAGAAATGTTCAACCTCAATTGAATGTTATCAGTGACAAGATGGGAAATACCTTAACAGAATCTAGAAAGATGGCAGGAGTACTGCAGTGGAATGTATGATATGAGTGACAGTGAGGATATGAATGAGATACATGAGCAATTGACAGCAGAGACAGAACCTGAACCCTCATTAGATGAAATTGCTTGGGCTATAAAGAACCTGAAGAATGGTTAATCACCTGGATGTGATGAGATACCAGCTGAACTATTTAAAGCGGGAGGAGAAGAAAGCATACACATATATCATGGATTATGTAAAAAGATTTGCAAATATGGTATATGGCCAAAAGATTGGAAGAGAACTATCTTCATTCCAATACCAAAAAAGGGCAGCCTGAAATTATGCATCAACTATAGAACTGTTGCCCTGATCAGTCATGCAAGTAAAATTCTACTAAAAGTCATAATGGGAAGACTTCGTGAGAAAATGGAAGAAGAGATTAACGTGATTCAAGCTGGATTTAGACAAGGAAGAGGAACAAGAGATCATATATTCAACATGCGATTAATAATAGAGAAGTGCAGAGAATTTAATGTAAACCTATTCTCATGTTTTGTGGATTATTCAAAGGCATTTGACTGTGTACAACATCAGAAACTTTGGGAAATCATGAGGAATAAGGGCTTTCCATCACATGTAGTACAACTCATAAAAATGCTCTATCTAGACCAACAAGCAGCAGTTAGAATAGATGGCGAGACATCAGATTGGTTTGACATCAAACAAGGAGTCCGTCATGGCTGCGTGCTATCACCCTATTTGTTTAACCTGTACGCCGAAAATATAATGAGAAATGTAAGAGATGATATAAACAGGGAGCTATATGAAGCCCTAAATATCGGCGGTCATGAAATACCAGAGATTCTATATGCTGATGATACAGTATTACTATCCACAACACAGAATAGCATAGAAAACCTAATAGCCTCAACCCAATTGAAAAGTGAAAATCGCAACCTATGTCTTAACATAGCAAAAACAAAGATAATGCATACAGACAAAACTACTATGGAGAAAGAAATGTACGTTAATGGGGAAAAATTTGGTGTTGGTGGAACATTTTGAATATCTTGCGTCACTGATTACCAACAATGGTGACACAATGAAAGAAATTAAACGGCGACTATCAATTGCTCTTTAAAGACTAAAACAGCTGAATAAATTATGGAGTGGGACAGACAGAACTACAAAAATTAGATTTTTAAGAGCATGCATCTTTCCCATTGCAACATACGCCTGTGAGACATGGACAGTTACTAAACAAGCTGAACAGCGCATAAATGCCTTTGAATATAAATGTTATAGACGAGTTCTAAGAATATCTTGGGTAAAGAAAAGAACAAATGCATCCATACTTAAAGAATTGAATATTGAAGATGGCTGGCTATTAAAGACGATAAAACAAAGAAAATTGAACTATTTTGGTCACTGAAAACGTCACGAAAGTTTAGAGAGAACAATATTGGAAGGATATATGCCTGGGAAGAGAGGAAGAGGAAGGCCAAAGAGAAGATGGGTGCAGGATGTGGCGGATGATCTCCAGATGGGTGTATCAGACGCGGGACATCTTGCTTATGATCGAGAGGTTTTCCGGAAGGTTGTTATGGCAGCGAGGTTCTGCAAAAGACATGCTACTGAATGAATGAATGAATGAGTTTGGCATTGCTTTCTGAACACCAGCTCGCAGTCCTCCGTAAGTAAACAGCGCGATGTGATCTGCTGCCTTAAACCCTTCGCCAGGGAGACCGGCTTCTTGAATTTTTTTGTTTGTTTTAAATTCGCATATCCTTTACATGACATCGCTGTCAACAGCTGCATCTTTCAGCTGTCTGTTGATTTCTTGGTAAGATTACGCTCAGTAGTTTGCCATTGCTTTCTGAGCGGCCGGCTCAGTTATCCCGCAAGTCACCAGCGGGGGTAGAACCGCTCCCAGTTCTCGCCCGCTATAAGACTCTGCGTGATATACGGAATTACAGAGAAAGTGTTGGAACCCCTCGGCCAGAGAGACCGGCTTCTTGAAATTACTTCAGATTAATCTGTTCCTCAAATGGATCTTCGATGTCCTGTGTCAGCGAACGATGTTGTTTACATGTGGAAACTGAATTTTAGAACCAACAACAATACACCCCAGTCTGTCACTGAGTTCACTCATTTCCCCTGTTCTATTCAAAATTTACACAGCGATAATCAGATAACAGAGTAGGTGTTAAAAAAAATGTCCTACGTTGAAGAAGGTTTGGTCAATTATCTGTGTAAAGACCGACAGCAGGTTGTTGAAGAACTTGAGACAGAACTCAAAATCACAAGCATATGATGTAGGTAATCGAGATTATTGGTCAGCCCAACGAAGTCGGTTGTGACACGATTCTACTTAAGTAACTGAATTGTTAACACTCCACAACAAACGTTAAAAATTTGCTCGGAGATACTGGAGAAGACTCTTATAATTATGTACCTGGGAGTGTGGTTTGATCGAAGCCTTGCCTATACCAAACACATAGACCACGAGATCCTGAAGACTAGGAGGTATATGACTACGGCAAGAGGGATTGGAACTGCAAACTGTGAACCGCGCCACCTGTCTCTAATCCCAGTGTCTGGTCATTTCTGCAACTGAGTAAACTCTGGCGATCCTGACTCTCAGCCACACAAAGATGGATAGACTGGAGATATTGTAGAATGAGGTCACCTGGTTCATTGTCGGGATGCAGCCTGAAAAGCGATGCGCTACCCACTTGATTGTCCACCTCTAGATGATCAATCAAGGATGCGCCGTTTACGCGCATTCCTCAGAGTCAACGCCGACATACACCATTAACTGCACAATGAGAGTCGGAGAGAACTGTTCAGGAAGACAACTTATTGTTTGCCACTGCGAGCGATTTAACCATGGATGTCATAGCGATAACGAAAGCAACAGCGTGGCTGGGGTCACACAGGTTCACCCATGTACATTTTCTCAACAATTCCACGCCTATGCTAAAGGAGATTGAGAATAACTGATGTAGAAGGCACTGGCTCCAAGACTGTCTAACATCTGTATAATTTGTGTGCCAGGACACTCGAGTGTAAGAGGACACGAACAAGCGGAGAGGATGCGGGCTAGGATGCTATGGTGTGGCTGGGAGGGCTGACGAGCAATGGACCTGGCTGACATCTCGAATGCCCTCAGCGAGGTTCATTCATTGATTCATTCATTCATTCCGGAAAACCTCTCGATAATAAGCAAGATGTCCTGCGTCTGACACACCAATCTGGAGACCATCCGCCAGATCCTGCACCCATCTTCTCTTTGGCCTTCCTCTTCCTCTCTTCCCAGGCATATACTCTTCCATTATTGTTCTCTCCAAACTTTCGTGGCGTTTCAAGTGACCAAAATATTTCAATTTTCTTTGTTTTATCATCTTTAATAGCATTGTACAACCACACGGAATGACACTATCCAGTGCCGTCCACCGGGCGCTGGAACGCAAATTATTCCTCCCCACGACGCTTGACGGCAGAAGTGGAAGATGATGATGATGATGATGATGATGATGATGATGATGATGATGATGATGATGATGATGAATAGCCAACCTTTTTCAATATGGATGCATTTGTTCTTTTCTTTTCCCAAGATATTCTTAGAACTCGTCTATAACATTTATATTCAAAGGCATTTATGCGCTGTTCAGCTTGTTTAGTAAGTGTCCATGTCTCACAGGCGTATGTTGCAATGGGAAAGATGCATGCTCTTAAAAATATAATCTTTGTAGTTCTGTCTGTCCCACTCCATAATTTATTCAGCTGTTTTAGTCTTTGAAGAGCAATTGATAGTCGCCGTTTAATTTCTTTCATTGTGTAACCGTTGTTGGTAATCAATGACTCAAGATATTCAAAATTTTCCACCACCTCCAAGTTTTCCCCATTAATGTATATTTCTTTCTCCATAGTAGTTTTATCTGTATGCATTATTTTTGTTTTTGCTATGTTAAGATATAAGTTGTGATTTTCACTATTCAATTAGGTTGAGGTTATAAGGTTTTCTATGCCATTCTGTGTTGTGGATAGTAATACTGTATCATCAGCATATCGAATCTCTGGTATGTCATGACCGCCGATATTTAGGGCATCATATAGCTCCCTGTTTATATCATCTCTTACATTTCTCATTATATTTTCGGCGTACAGGTTAAACAAATAGGGGGACAGCACACATCCCTGACGGACTCCTTGCTTGATGTCAAACCAATCTGATGTCTCGCCATCTATTCTAACTGCTTCTTGTTGGTCTAGATAGAGCATTTTTATGAGTTGTACTACATGGGATGGAAAGCCAATATTCCTCATGATTTCCCAAAGTTTCTGATGTTGTACACAGTCAAATGCCTTTGAATAATCCGAAAACATTATCATAGGTTTACATTAAATTCTCAGCTAGGTAGGAGATCATATATAAACGCCTGCTGTGTGAGTACTTCTTGTGTTCATTGGGTATCTATAGTATAGTCTTCACAGCTGTATTATCTTCCTCTGACTTAGGGACCAGCATTGCTTAACTCATATTTACACAAGTCTAACCACTATTTAAAACCCCAAATATAACAGGGTGACGGTTCTTTTCAACACAATATGTCTCTCCGCGTTATTTACATTGTACATTTACAAAGTTCTTTCAAATGATTATAAATAGTTCTTTCAAGTATAGGGGTTGGTATCGGGGTCGTTTTATATGTGATAATTGGTTCAGGAACAAAGTATGTTTGGTTTACTGTTGTTTTCTTGAGCGGTCCGTATATTCGTTTCATTATATTGTCTCCTCGTAACGTTAGCTGAAGTTTTATAGAGATTATGTCCCTTTATAACGTATATTCACAACGGGAATACCCTACATTGTCTCAGAAGCTATTAATAGTTTTCTGTGTAAATCCGGTACTTGTGGGACATTCAATTCCAAAGGAAGCAGAGACCATTACATCAGAAGCTGTAATTTGATACTGTGACTTTATAATTAGACAGGTAATGTAACTGCGATGATATCTTATTGTATTGCTTCATGTTTTATACATACGGTGTTAGTTAGTTAGTTAGCTAGTTAGTCGCGGTTCCAACTTCTCAGCAACGGGTCGACCCCATTATGTTCCGTTTCTGTGCCAGTGAATATCACACAAAACGCTACCCACTGTCCAATGTGAAAAGTGGAAAAGACAGGAGTCTCGACAAACAACAACCCGCACAGATACACTGTGCATAATGCCGCCGCCAGAATGTCATTCGGTGTTATTTATGCAAGCTATATTTGCACAAATAAAAAGACATGCTCGTTTTATAATTCAGCTTGATTGGGGAATAGTCACTTTCTACAAAACGTTCTTTAACTTTAAATTTTAACTTCTTTAAATTTTGTAAGTAAAGTTATACTCAACACATTTTCCCATAACAAGATGTCCTGCGTATATGGTGTTAGTCTCGTATGTTTGTATTGAAATTAGTCGGCACTGTATCATGAATGGGCATGACTGATGTAATCAACATGCCATTGTAAGGTCGGCCGAGTTTACATTTCAGTGTAAGGAAACTTTCTGGTGCCCTAAATTACTGGGTGGAGCTGCGATCTCTGGTCAGTGAAAACATACAAATGAAGGCCTTTGATAGAGAATTTAACAATTGGTTGTTAGATGAGCGGGCAATCTTCCGAACTTAGGCCCCAAATTATTTAGTGTCAAATGCATCCCTTACATGACCTCATTAGCTGATATAATAAAAAAATAAGAATTACGAACTAAAATATAGAACTCAGAAAATGGAAATATGTACCAATAATATTTGACAGTTATATGTGGAAATTGTGGCTCTAAAGTTGTAAACACTGTCGGGAAACATATTCTAAACTCGGTACATCCGCGGTGAAAAAATAAATTATACATATCGGAACGAGCATTGGATGTGTTGTCGATCACTTCTGGTTCAGTGTGCTGGAGGACTGCAAGACCGATCGATGGATACAATAATAGTGTGTGGGCCCAGAGGGCCCTCGCTACCGTCGGGACTATAAGATACAGATTATACACTCAGACGGCAGCGAGGGCCCCCGGGGCCCATTAACTTTTACTGTATCCATCGATCGGTCTAGCAGACGAAGATACACTCACTCGTCGATCGGTCTAGCAGACGAAGATACTCCAACGTAAGTGATTGACGACACATCGCCCCGGAAATGACCTTATGAGGCTCTATAAGGGATGCAATTTACACTAAATAATTTGGGGCCGAAGTTCGGAAGATTGCCCGTGAGTGTGTTAGTTACTGTGTTGTGGATGGCTACTGGAGTACTGTGTTTGAATACAACAAGGGAGACATTATTCATAGTCGACAATGAATAAAGTCTCCCTTTATTCATAGTCGAATTGTGAATAAAGCTCAATTTTATTCCTAGTCGAATTGTGAATAAAGCTCAGTTTTATTCCTAGTCGAACTGTGAATAAAGCTCAGTTTTATTCGCAATCGAATTGCAGGAATTAACAAACATGTCACAGTGTCCGCTCACTAGTCAATTTTAGTTTCAGCAAGTAAGAAGGTGGTTTAATTTGGGGCGATATTTCATTTGGCAAATAAAATTCACGTTAAACAAAGACATCTATTGGATCCATCGATTCCAGCACTCGATCACTCCATCACTGACTAGGGGTTGCAGCCCCCTTGCAGCTTCAGCAGATCCATAGAGCACACTTTATTCACAAGCTTCGATTTTCTCGGTTCTATATTTTAGTTCCTAACGTTTAATATTTTTTCATTAAAAAGTCGCTTTCACCTACTTAATTGCTGAAAAAAAGTAATTAATATTGCCTCCGAGGGGGAATTCAACCTCGAGCTCCCACGCGACAGGCGAATACACCACTATGCTACTGAGGACACGTTAACAGATCAACGTCACGTACGTCACGTGACCACCCAGGGTTCCCGGGACCGGGAATATTCACTTGACCAGCCGGGACAGTTTGACTATGAATAACGGGAGACTGTATTCATAGTCGACTATGAATAGTCACTTTGATACAACAATGTGGACGCCGAGTCTACCGACTAGCAGTGTCAACACTCTACGGAGTCTACGGATGGTGGATTAAAACTGGATAATGTGTTACTGGCTGACAGAGCCCAAACATTTCTGTCTAAAAAATGCTGGATGATAACTAGACTACTTTTTTCAAGTCACCTGAACAAGTCAAGAAGCCTGATACCGGGGACAATGGCACGTCGCAAGAACACCAAAAAGATACGCGGTATCCAAGATGTGCAGCGTGGAAGCCGACACGACCGTCAAGAAGATGAACGCGGAGAGCCTGCCTGCGAGCTGCATCAAAGAACCTGACAAATTGAACTTTACACAGAAAATGAGTTAACGATCGCCAACACACTTTTTAAACAACACCCAAGAAGACTCTTCACATGGAAGTCCTCGGTCAGTATTACCAACAATCAGATAGATTATATTTTAATACGAAGAAAATGGAGATCAAGCATAACATCTGCAAAGACCCTACGAAGTGCAGACTGTGATACAGATCATCAGTTATTAGAAGCAGATCCGAAATTAAAACTCAAAAAGCTTACCCGGAGACCAAGGCCACTTCGTTTTGATCTCACAAAAATACCAGATGCATACAACGTAGAAGTGAGGAATCGTGTTTGGGTCTTGGTGTGTGTACACGAGGAAATGAACACCCGATGAACTGGCAGTACAAGTAAGAAATATCTTGATAACCAAAGATTTAATTCCGACCAAGAAAAAGCAACTTAAGCCATGGATTACATCAGACAGGTTAGAATTAATAAAACAACAAAGGAACTGAAACAGAAAGGAGGTGAATCCAATAACAGCAGGATGAAGTATAAATCTTTTACACGAGAAATAAGAAAGAACACAAGCGAGGACAAAAATCAATATATACAAGATTGCTTTACCAGAATAGAGCAATATCATAAGACTGGAAGCGATTGCGAAATGTTCAAAGAAATGAAGTTATTGACAAGAAATGTTCAATCTCAATTGAATGTTATCTGTGACAAGATGGGAAATACCTTAACAGAATCTAGACAAATTATAGAAAGATTGCAGGAGTACTGCAGTGGAATGTATGATATGAGTGACAGTGAGGATATGAATGAGATACATGAGCCAATGACAGCAGAGACAGAACCTGAACCCTCATTAGATGAAATTGCATGGGCAATAAAGAACCTGAAGAATGGTAAATCTCCTGGATGTGATGAGATACCAGCTGAACTAATTAAAGCGAGAGGAGAAGAATGCATACAAATCTATCACGCATTATGCAAAAAGATACTGAAATATGGTATATGGCCAAAAGATTAGAAAAGAACTATCTTCATTCCAATACCAAAAAGGGCAACCTGAAATTATGCACCAACTATAGAACTGTTGCCCTGATCAGTCGTGCAAGTAAGATTATACTTAAAATCATAATGGGAAGACTTCGTAAGAAAATGGAAGAAGAAATTAACGTGGTTCAAGCTGGATTTAGACAAGAAAGAGGAACAAGAGATCACATTCTCAGTATGCGTTTTATAATAGAGAAGTGCAGAGAATTTAATGTAAATCTATTCTAATGTTTTTTGGATTATTCAAAGGCACTTGACTGTGTACAATATCAGAAACTTTGGGAAATCATGAGGAATATGGCTTTCCATCACATGTAATACAACACATAAGAATGCTCTATCTTGACCAACAAGCAGCGGTTAGAACAGATGGCAAGACATCAGACTGGTTTGACATCAAGCAAGGAGTCCATCAGGGATGTGTGCTGTCCCCCTATTTGTTCAACCTGTACGCCGGAAATATAATGAGAAATTTCAGAGATGAAATAAACAGGGAGCTATATGATGCCCTAAATATCGTTGGTCATGACATACCAGAGATTCCGTATGCTGATGATACAGAATTGCTATCCACAACACAGAATGGTATAGAAAACCTAATAGACTCAACCCAAGTGAATAGTGAAAATCACAACGTATATCTTAACATAGCAAAAACAAAGATAATGCATACAGACAATACTACTATGGAGATAGAAATATATGTTAATGAGGAAAAATTGGAGGTGGTGGAAAATTTTGAATACCTTGGGTCATTGATTACCAACAACCGTGACACAATGAAAGAAATTAAACGACGACTATCAATTGCTCTTCAAAAACTAAACAAACTGAATAAATTATGGAGTGGGACAGTAAGAACTACAAAAATTAGATTTTTAAGAGCATGCATCTTTTCCATTGCAACATACGCCTGTGAAACCTGGACACTTACAAAACAAGCTGAATAGCGCATAAATGCTTTTGAATATAAATGTTATAGACGAGTTCTAAGAATATCGTGGGTAAAGAAAAGAACAAATTCATCCATACTTCAAGAGCTGAATACTGAAGAAGTTTGGCTAGTAAAGACGATAAAATAAACAAAATTGAAATATTTTGATCACTTGAAACGTCACGTAAGTTTGGAGAGAACAATAATGGAGGGGTATATGCCTGGGAAAAGAGGAAGAGGAAGGCCAAAGAGAAGATGGGTGCAGGATGTGGAGGATGATCTCCAGATGAGTGTATCGGACGCGGGACATCTTGCTTATGATCGAGAGGTTTTCCGGAAGGTTGTTATGGGAGCGAGGTTCTGCTAAGGACATGCTACTGAATGAATGAATGAATGAATGAATGAATGAATGAATGAATGAATGAATGAATGAATGAGTAGGTGATATATTGATAGACGACTACCTAACTGTAGTTTATGTTATCTTCTATGAAATGCACTCTTTTGAACTATCTATAAACCAATTTTTTTTTCGTTTTTCATTCTTCTTATTATAGTCCATGCCGTGAAGCGCTGGTGGTCATGTCTGTCCACAACCCTTTGTCTCATCTGATGCGAATTTCTTATATTACAGAAGTATGTGATCACTGATGCCGACTTTCCCCCATGCCATGATGGCAGCCTGTCCATTATCCTCTATTGGTCTATCCTTGCCACTTTTTCCTCCCCAATCTTCCTTCTGTTGTTACGACATATTGCGACTTTCCCCTTTTCATGACATGTCCACACAATGTGGACTGTCTTCTTCTCATGCGGGTAACCGGTTCTCTTTGTGAGTTAACTTCTTTCAATATGTTTTTATTGGCCTTTCTATCCATCCACGATGCTCTAATTATTTTTGTAAAAAAAAAAAAGAAAAAAAAAAAAAAAAAGAAAGATTTCTGCAGCTTCCACATAATTCTCACTTGTCTGCTAATTGTCCACGATTCGCTTCCGTACATCAGGATTGGCTTAGTATAGAATAGCATAGCTCTTAAGAATTCTTATCATTACCTCGATAGCCAAAGTAAATCGCACAGAATATGCTTCATCTTGTGAAATGCTTCCTTTACTTGACTGCCTTTACTTGCGCTATTTTACATTCAACTTCCTGAACACATCTTCATCCGCGGTTACTACAGTACCCAAATACTAATATACATTGACATGCTTCATATGTTTTCCATTCTCTTCGATGTTTATGTTGGATCACGATTATTCTTTATAATTACCATTACTTCTGTTATTCAGACTAAGATTTGACTTTCTGCTGCAATTATATCTATCATTTCTTATAACTGAGTGTCGTTTTCAGCGACCAAAGCCATCTCACGTCGAACGCTACAATAAATACATGTTAAACATTGTGTAATCTGTGGAAGGGATTACGTACGCAATTCGCAATCCCACATACCACGCTCGAAACACAGCTGTGGACGTTTTGGAAGCAGAGCGCCTTGTCCTGGTTTTCAAACAATAGTATGAGTACCGGTCGTTCAGAAAGCAATGGCAAACTACTGAACCTAAACGTGCCAAGAAATCAGAAACATCCAAAACGTGCTGGGGTTGACTGCGACATACTTTAAAACTAACTTTTAATCCGGCATGCCGCAATCTCTGGAAAGGGAATGCCCGTTGCTTTTTTGGTTTATTAAAGCAGACTGTTGGCTAGAAATATTTATATAATTAGCTGAACACTGACGAAGCTGAACAATTTATTTTCTACAAGGAAGTAAGTCTGTACGTCCTTTTCAGTTTGCATCCAACTAGACAGAAAATGCAGACAAGAAAACCCGGCTGCTCTGGAGGCGGAAGTATAAGCGTTGATTTTCGAGAATTCGTCAGACGGTGATGCTGTCATTTACACAGATGGATTGTTCGTCCGACATGTGAGAAGCTCATGGGCATTTACGACTCAGGCCGGACGGAGAACTGTGAAGGAGGACTCTGGTGTTTTTGTTGTGATCACAAGTAGCCTGACTATGGAAGTCATAACAGTAAGTAAAGCAATAACATGGCTCGAGGCACAGAAATTCACTAGGGCATGATTCCTTAGCGACTCAATGAACATGCTCAAGAGGATAGAGATGGGGTGGATCCGAAGAGAGTGGATGCTGTCTCTTGAGCGGTCTCGGCTGGAAAAGATTAGTTTCATCTTCGTGCCAGGCATGCGGGAGTACAAGAAAATGAGAGAGCTGACAAGCTCGCAGGTAAGGCTGCTGTGGAGGGCGGACGCGCCATGGACCAGGCTGACATTCTGAATGCTCTACGAGAAGTGAGACTTTTGTGAGAACGAAGTGAAAATTGTGAATCTACAACCATGGTGAGACTGCGAGAACAGCAAATTAAAAGAGGTGTGGCTAAATAAGAACACTACGCATGAAGCCAAAGAGGATTGATAAACCAACACTGAACTGGTGTCGTTAGCCGCTAAACGCTGCGGGATTTGCTGAGGAGGGGATCCGGGCACTTATGGACTGAATGGTTCGATGTGCAATGAGGATGATCTGTCGACTAACTAACTAACTAACTAATGAAGGAAGTCAAGTCAAGAGTCGGCATCACGGCACTCGCAAACTCCCTTACGATCTGACAACATTCCAAATAGTTTACGAGGTTTTCTAAGGTAACCAGTTTATTGATTATTGCACTGATAAAGTTTCGTTTTGTTCTTGTAACAGATACTAGTTGAGTAAGTTAGATCTTTTAATAGATGATGATTGAGTAGTTAGATATTTTAAAAGATGCTGGTTGATTAAGTTAGATCTTTTACAAGATGCTGGTCGATTAAGTTAGAATTTTTCACATATGATGATTGATTAAGTTATATCTTTTAACATATGATGATTGATTAGTTATATCTTTTAACAGATGCTGATTGTTTAAGTTAGATCTTTTAACAGATGATGATTGATTAGGTTAGGTCTTTTAACAGATGATGATTGATTAAGTTAGATTATTTAACAGATGCTGATAAAGTTAGATCTTTTAACAGATGATGATTGATTAAGTTAGATCTTTTAACAGATGATGATTTATTAAGTTAGATCTTTTGACAGATGCTGATTAATTTAGATCTTTTAACAGATGATGATTGATTGAGTTAGATCTTCTAACAGATGATGATTGATTAAGTTAGAATTTTTAACAGATGATGATTGATTAAGTTAGATCATTTATCAGATGATGATTATTAACTTAGATGTTTTAACAGATGTTGATTAAGTTAGATCTTTTTACAGATGATGATTGATTAATTTCGATCTTTTAACAGATGATGATTGATTAAGTTAGATCTTTTAACAGATGATGATTGATTAGGTTAGGTCTTTTAACAGATGATGATTGATTAAGTTAGATTATTTAACAGATGCTGATAAAGTTAGATCTTTTAACAGATGATGATTGATTAAGTTAGATCTTTTAACAGATGATGATTGAATAAGTTAGATCATTTATCAGATGATGATTATTAACTTAGATGTTTTAACAGATGTTGATTAAGTTAGATCTTTTTACAGATGATGATTGATTAATTTGGATCTTTTAACAGATGATGATTGATTAAGTTAGATCTTCAAACAGATGCTGATTAAGTTAGATCTTTTAACAGATGTTGATTAATTAAGTTAGATCTTCAAACAGATGCTGATTAAGTTAGATCTTTCCACATATGCTGTATAGGACTCGCACTGGATTGATTGATTGATTGATTGATTGATTGATTGATTGAGGAACCGACATCACAACATTCGGGGCATTCCCATAAGCGTTCCATCCCCATCCTCAACAGCCAGCGAAGAGTTCTTTCCAACACCAATAGTTCCAGTAGCAATGATCTCCAGATGGATAGGACACGCACTGGATGGGTCAGGCACTGAGAAAACCAGAGGATATAACTTGTGTGAAACCACATGGCAAAGGAAATAAGAAGACCTAAAATCACCCGAGGAAGAAAATTACAGACAGAGATGAATACTATTGGGAGGACATGAAAAAAGCTGCAGGAGACAGAAAAAGGATTGGATGGCTTGGCCTGAATGGGTTGAGGGCATACAAAGGGCGGAAGGAGAACTGACTGTTTACAATCACAAATTACAACAATGTTTTACAACTGAAACGATACCATTATTCCATTACCGCTACCCCGTTCATCTTCACAGAGAAGTTATATTAGGATCCATCCCTGGCTCAGATTAATATTCCCGTGGCCGAATCAGCCACAAATATCGGCTGACCACGGTTTTACCCACAACAGATATTAATTTGAATGTGATTGTTGTCCAATTAGGGTAATACACCAACAGAAACAGCGTTGCTGACGCCAACTTTATTTGAAATTTGCGGCAAATTTCCGTTGTGATCATTACAAGGAAATAGATCGCCATATTGGGTAATTTTTATTTTGTTAACAGAAAACAATTGTTCCTCTGCAATATCTCCATTATCTTTTTTTACATATTTATATATTAAGAATATGGTGTAGTGTTTTGTGCATTTGTATTTTTCATTTCAAGCTGATATTTGAGCATACACTTTGCACATCTGCTGAGTGGCGCGTTACAACAATGCTTGTCTTTTGAAGTAGTAGAAGTAGTAGTAGCAGTAGTAGTAGTAGTAGTAGTAGTAGTAGTAGTAGTAGTAGTAGTAGTAGTAGTAGTAGTAATAGTCATTCATTCATTCATTAGTAGCATGTCCTTTGCAGAGCCTCGCTCCCATAACAACCTTCCGGTAAACCTCTTCGATCATAAGCAAGATGTCCCGCGTCCGATACACCCATCTGGAGATCATCCGCCACACCCTGCACCCATCTTCTCTTTGGCTTTCCTCTTCCTCTCTTCTTGGAAATATACTGGTCTGGTCTATTGGTTACAAGGTCCTCACGGTCTCGCACTCGTCTTTCGTACATTCTGCTAATTTAGACATCAGAAAAAATATGTACATATCTGCAAGAATATAAATCAGTTAACAAAATTAAATCGTCAAATTGAATGCTGATATTTGTAAGCATTTTGTTCGGTAATTCAGAAATTCTAAATAATTTTCGGAGCACTTTGTAACTCCATTCTAACAATTATGCACAGAGATTGTAACTGTTAGGTAGGGTGTTTGAATAATGTCAACTACGAGCGAACGAACGAACAAACGAACGAACTTTATTTTCAAATGGTAACAAATTGGGCACGCAAGACCATCTTACATTCGGCCCTTCCAATCACTCATCTTTCGTTCATCGGTGCATAGTGCATTCACATATGAAAAGAACATTGTCAAATGAATATTGTAAACATAAACAATGCATGTTACCAAGTTGTGAGACAAATCCACCACCCACCCACTCATCCCCTTTACACCCGCATGTCCCCCCACACACACATCCACCACCATACCACACATGTACCCACAGGCACGTACATTCACCCATCCATCCACCCATCCCCCAACCCACACATCCCACACACACGACCACATACACCATCTCCCCACCCACACACACATCTCCTATCCACCACACATCCCCCACACATCTCCCACCCACCCACACTCAAACCCAGGCACACATGCATGTTTCCACCCATCCACCACCCACACAGTCCCCACCTTCACACATCTCCCCACCCACACGCACACATCCTCCACCCATACCATAACCTACCAACACTCACCCACCCACATATCCTCCACCACCCACCCACACATCCCCAACCACTCAGCCAAACACACTTCCCCAACCACTCAACCAAACACACATCCCCCAACCACATATCAACACCCACACACACACATTCACGCCAATTCGCATATTCCGCCCCACCAACACACAAAACCCGCACCCATCCACACATCCCCCACTTACACACATCCCCCACCCAAACATCCCGCACACACACACATCCCAACCTACACACACTCGCTCTCCCACACATCCACCATCGATCCACTCGCAAACCACCCCCCCCACCATCTCCAATCTCCCAATCACACATCCCTTAACTACACATCTCACCACCCATATACTGACACACATACATCCCCCCACCCACCAATACACACATTCCCACCCACCAGCACATTCCTCATCCAAACACACACACCTTCCACTCACAAAACCCCACCACACACATATACCCCACCAACATACATTCGCCGCTCACACAATCTTCCCACCCACACACACACACACACACACACACACACACACACACCCGTACACTCATCTCTCACACACATCCACCCACGCAAGTACTCATCCATCAACCACTCACACCCACACATCACGCGACCACCCATCAACACAAGCATCTATTATCTACCCTCCCACACACACACACACACCCCAACCACCCAGCCAAACATGCATCCTCCATCCTCATATACATCCTTCAACCATCCGCACATCTCACACCTTCCCCACCCACCCACACCTCAAACATCTCCCCTCTCACACAACATCCCACCCATAAACACATTCACCCCACACACACCCCCACATGCATTCCCCATACACATCCCCGCCCACACATCTCTCACCCACAAACACATCTCCCCACTCACCAACACAACCCCCACCTACAAACTTCTTCACCACCCACATATACATCTTCCATCCACTCACATTTACCCCATCCACACTCACACATAAATATCCCATTCACAGACACACACCCACACCCATCCCCCACACCCATCACACATCCATCCCCCAACCCACACACATCTTTCACACACCCGTCGCCTACATAAATACGCATTCCCTACCCACATCCCAACAAACCAACACCCATACACTTTCAACCATCCTCCCAAATTTCGCCACCCACACAAACATCCCACACACACACACACACACACACACACACACACACACACGCGCACACACACACACACACACACACACACATACCCCACTGACCACACATCCCTTCACCCATCCACACACCACCCATATACCCACACACATCCCCCACACAAACCCCTCCTCACATACATTCCCCACACCATCCCCCCCCCACACACACACACACACATCCCTCACAAACACACCTACACACAAATCCTCACATCTAGACAGATACATGATGTCTCCCATGAAACTAATATGAACAAACTTCCACAGATTACACACAGTTGAGACACTGATGATTGTCGTGAGGATTCTCGCTAACATTGTAAGAAATGGAGAAAATATTGTACATATACATTGTGTAATGTAAAAATTAGTGATGCAATTCAACGCTCTCTCTCTCTCTCTCTCTCTCTCTCTCTCTCTCTCTCTCTCTCTCTCTCTCTCTCTCTCTCTCTCTCTCTCTCTCTCTCCCACTCACTAACTCTCTCACTTACGTTACGGTAATGTTGTATTATACATGACAAAATGAAGTGACATTAAAAATTATAATATGAAAGACAAGAATACACAAAAAATATGGAATGGCATGATACAGGACATGCGTGCGCTCAACTCTCTCTCTCTCTCTCTCTCTCTCTCTCTCTCTCTCTCTCTCTCTCTCTCTCTCTCTCTCTCTCTCTCTCTCTCTCTCTCAGACATACTCCCTAACTCACTCACTCACTCTACAGTGATGTGCATTGTTCATTTTATAAGTGATAACATCAATTCAAAATGATACTATGAACATGAGAGTATACCAAAAAATGGAATAGCATGTGTTAATATTTCTGCTAAGTTATTGTCTTTTCCTGGTATGTGACAGATGTCAAAGTCGTAGCTTTGTAAGAGAAAAGCCCATCTGTATATTCTGGAGATCTTAGGATGTCCTTCTTTGAAGACTTTTAATGGTTTGTTGTCGGAAAGAACTAAGAATTTCTTCTCGAGTTGATATTTGGAGAATGTATTGATGCTTTTTATGAGAGCTAAAGCTTCCAGTTCTGTAATGGCATGGTTTCTTTGAGTTTCTGATAGCGTTTTACTAAAATAGAGGACATGATGTAGTCGTCCGTCATGAAGTTGAAGTAGGATAACTGAAAGTGCATAAGAGCTTGCGTCAGTCTGCAAAATGAAATCTTTTATTATGTCAGGCAGTTTCAAGATAGGTTGGTAACTGAAAAGTCTTTCGATCTGTTGAAGGAGTTCGTCATGTTTCTTGGTCCATCTAATTTTAGTCGGTTGTCAAAATTCTCTAACTGTCTAGTTATTTGTCTTCAATATGGAGTATTAGACAATGGTCTGTATCTTTCTGTGCTAACTGTGTGGTTGTGGAGATAAAGACTATCTGTAAATTTCTGTGGTCATAGCAGATGAAATATTTGATCTGTATCAAAATTGTATTTTTAGTAAGGTTATTCCTTTTTTATGAGTGCTTTCTTACTGGCAATAGAAGAAACTTGGAATGTTGTTGAAAAATATTCTTTACTGCCATTGTGGTGTATGTGTCCTACATCTGTATTTATAATGCTATGTCTTGACTTAGTTGACTTGAAGAATGTTGTGATCTTACGCCAGATGGGTATTGCACCAGTTAACTGGAGTACCAAGAGCAGTATCATACTCTTGAAGCTGTTGCTGAGACATTTAGTTTGCTTTCTGTAATACCACTTCATTATATATGACACAGTTTTATCATATTTTTTTTTTGGTTTGTGGACCTTGATGTTTAATAGCACCTTCAATATGGGTGATGATTAACTTAGTTAACACCATCATTTGAAGAGTGACAATGTGTTTGATATTCCCTAGGCCATGCTTTACTGACTTTCTTTGTGGTTTCTCAATAAAGTTTATTTTAATCTTATCTGGTGTTTTCAATTGAGTTTTTTTTCCTTTTTGTGATACTTGTTGGTTAGTGTAATCAATTGTATTTGGAGGAGCGTAATACTCTGCTATTGTCTTGTTTCGTACTTTACCCAAAATCAAGCTCTGTAAAGCTCGGCTCGCGTAGTTGCAGGAATTATCGCTGTTAGTGTTTACCCTGTCTGTTGTGTGATACTTTGTCAATGTCAGTGTACATTGTCAGTTGTCTGTTGGGATTGGGCCTATGTCAGTCGTCAATGCCAATGGAATCTGTGTACTGTCCGTTGGGAAATCTGTGGTGTGGTCTACCTGATTTCTTCTTTTTCTTTTCTTAATTTCCCTCTTGCGACTGCATTGGCTGGTACGATTTTTATTTCCCACTCAAATGCTTCTTCGTGGGTACAATCTTTCACCTGTGGGATGTTCCCAATCATTAGACCTGCGCATGGGTTAGGGTGCGCATATTCTTCCATCATAATAGAGAGATCTTATCCTGAACCATGCGATTTTGTATCTTTCTAGGATACCACCAAACGTTCTTCAGGTGACGCTTCTGCCTGTATAGTCTTTCCTATTTACCAGTCTCTGGTCTACCCCTGAAATGGATGCGATAGAGTCTCTAAAACATGTTGTTGGCGATCCATTAACCCATGCTCGGTGGACTTTTAGTTACCATTATCGATGTTTACTACGTTGGCTTCTTGAATTGGAGTACTGTGACCACACGCCAGGCTACCGTCTTCGCGGAATGCTTTACAAACGTCGCACGCTATGTCGTTGGGAAGTGTCTCTAACATGGTTGCGTTCCATCCATCCATCATGTGCCATGCCGATAAGCGTGGGTGGTCTTGTTCTGCCATCTCACTCGATCACCAGTGTCGTGGATCAGCTCCGTGTTCCTCTCTCGACAATGCCTCGTGGCGATGCCATCCAGGTATTTAATTCTCGGTCTTCGCATTGGTCTCCTCCCCTCGATCTTGCCAGTCGGCACCAAGTTCTCCAAGTTATTTCTTCTCATAACATGTCCACAAAATTTAGACTGTCTACGTCTAATGACTCTAATCAGTTTACCATCTTCATTTGCTTCTTGAAAGACATGTTCATTGGTTTTTCTGTCTGTCCATGGTATTCTTTGCATTTTCCTCAGACAATGCAAAAAATACTATGTTTTCGTATTCGTCAGCTTCACTACTGGTGAATAAGTATGCCGTGCTGGCCTACTCCCATGTCTTTCTAATCTTACAATCTTTAGATGTATGCCCGTAGCTATTACAGACAAATCAGTGACGCTGTTATTATAGCAAGCGTACTTACTTATTTTATTTGAAGTCAGATTCTTCAAATAGGCGGCACAATTTGGGTTCTTATCACACATCTCAAGAGAGCCGTGTTGCAGCTTACGATGTTGGCATTGGCATCAAGTAACCTTTTCTAGCTTTGAAGGGATATTTTATGTAGGTTACTTTTCATATAGTATGGCCCCCTACCTCTAGTTTGCTGACCATACCGTGAGAATCTGCCAGCTCAACCATTATATCTTTGATTGGACAAACTGGGAGCCGCCCTCATAACTAAATAAGGCCGAACCTCTTCAGTAAATATGTCTCTGTAGGCATTATAGTATGCCTCACATTTGGACTCCATGTCCGGCACTGACGTACACTTTTTTCTACCAGAAAATATGACATAGCTTCCGACACTGAAGCAATTCACTTTTCCCTCAGCATGAGGTCACGCAATTTGTTGAAGTCTGAGCCTACATCGGCTGACTTAAGTCACTAGTCAATTTATGACTTTTTTCCGAATTATAATCTAAGAAGATCTGATTAGCCTTCGGGGCCAATGTTTTACATTGTGTACGTAAACCAGCTTGATCAAGTGAAAAATGTGCCAGTACCCGCTCTTTAATATACCTGTAGTTGGTTCGCAGGCTTTCTGGTATTTCCTCTACGACCTTTAAAGGTTTGAGAGCAAGATGTCTATGAAATAGTATTGCCCACTCCTCGGTCGGCACTTTGTAATGTTCATTAGAACCTAAAAGTTAGTTACCCAGGCTGATATCGAATCACCTTGTGTAGAATTTCTGATGAGTCCCTGGTACAGTTTGATTAGGTCCAAAGATTTGGGTGCTAATTTCGCTTGGGCTGTCTCAGCCTCTTTCTCTTTCTCAAGAGTCTTTACCTATAAGTTGCCTACTAACTCTGTTTCTGTCATTAGTAAATCGGTTGCCAGTTAATCTCTCTCAGAGGCAAGCATCTCTCTTTCTGCTGCTAGCTTCTCTCTCTCTCTCTCTCTCTCTCTCTCTCTCTCTCTCTCTCTCTCTCTCTCTCTCTCTCTCTCTCTCTCTCTCTCTAGAGCATGTTCTCTATCTTTAGCCTACTTCTCACCTGCAAACTTTTCTTTCTCTAGAGAAAGTTCTTTTTCTTTTTGTCTCTCTAGAGCTTCTCTATTCTCTCTTTCTGAATCTCTGGCTGCCATTTTCTCCTCTCGTTGGTGTGCCTGAAATGCTGTTAACTCTTCTTTTGCCCATGTAATGAGCTCACGACCTTCTAAGCCAAAGTCCTTGCCCATGGCTAGGAAATCTTACAGTGACAACAGGGTTAATGTACGATGTAACTAATTTAGCACAAAAGAATATATATATATATATATATATATATATATATATATATATATATATATATATATATATATATATATATATATATATATATATATATGTGTGTGTGTGTGTGTGTGTGTGTGTGTGTGTGTGTGTGTGTGTGTGTGTGTGTGTGTGTAAGACTTGATGGTGGAAATGTACAGGATGTATAGTATTTGTGCTCGAATTCCAATCCTTGGTTTCGCAATATGAAGTTCTGATGTTGTCGGGTGGTATCTAATACAGGGGATGTTTTCTGTGTGATAGTGATGTTTAATCTTAGAGCAGTGATGTGGTTGGTTTATGACGCTGTTATGATGTAACAATGTCAAAAATATTGAACAAAACAAGACAAACAATAACTCCTATCAGAAAAGTTAGTTAAATGGAACAGAGACACACGTGATCTGTTACATGAAAAAGAGACACTGAATACATATAGCCACAACGTATAGACAGACACAGTTACAAAACAGAACACGGTTCTAAGCAGCAGTCACATTGTTACAATAAATTATCACAAATAATTCGGCTGCTGCTAGAACGGAACGTACCTTTGTGTATGAACAGTATTCAGGCAGAAAAGTAACCCAGCCAGCCTCCCACTAACACTTAAGACGCAGACAAACAATCCATAAAGATAGTGTCTGAAAAAACCAACTTTAAATTACCGGACAAAATGCGAACATTAACGAACAGATAATTCAACTGGCCTGTTTTAGGATCCGGTGTCGTTATTGACTTTAGGTGGCGCTCCGGTCACTTTCTCCTGGCTCCGGGACTGTATTCAGGATGATTTCAGAAAATTTTGAAAGTTTTGGAATAGCCCATCAAAATTGGTGAATAAGGCTCCTTCCTTACTACTTCAGAGGTGGGTTCAAGATATTTAATTTTGAATGGTGGGGCATCATCGTAGTTTTGGAAATGAATATCTTTATACAGTTCCTTCCTTTACTAGAGGATTATATGTGATCGTTATTGCCTTTAGATGTTGTGGCGTCCTTGCAGACAACGTTGAACTTCATTGCTGCTAATTTTTCTTGCAGTATAATGTTTATTTATTTTAGCCACTCTGGTATCTTCAGCACTCGCTGACGATCAAGTGTTGATAGCTCAGGCAGGTGACTGCCGTTATATTGTCAAATATTTTATGAGAAGACGTCACACTACTCACAGTACATAACATGGTCCCAGTCAGAGGTGCGTTTGTTGACAATCTTTATTGGATTTGCGGTTGCGTTTGTTCCTTGTTCGAATTGCAGGAGCACATGTTATTTCGTTGATGCAGTTCGTGGAGTCGAGGTCAATTTTTATTATTGTCGGGCCGTTTGAAAGTGTTGCCTTTTTTTCCGTGTCATTAGAGCCTTCCATTTTGCCAAACACCTACTCAGGCACGTTCAGGTCTAATGACAATTTGTCCACGAAAAATACAGCAATTAGTCACTATAAAAAAGTATACCTTGACGTCAGAGGTCAGATCACAGAAATTGTATTCATGACAAAGTTTCATCAGTCAGTCGGTCACCGACACGCCATCATGCTCATAGTATATTAGATGGTAGATAGGCTTGATCATGTGAATCGTACACCGACTGTAAATATTATTCTTAATTCTGCTGATCTGACTCTAACGTTTCTAAGCTGTCACTTTTAACAAAAAGCACACTGTTAATATTTCTAGAGTCCAACTCACATTTGCTGTATTTCTGATTGGCCATTATTTTAGCACACTGCACAGCTGATCTTGCTAGACGAAGTGTCGCTCCATTCGCTTTGCCTGCATCAGAATCTCTTGGATAGCTGCGCTAACAGTCGCAATACCTCTTGGTACAATGACTTGAAGTATTTATCTGTCTTTATTGATGGTTTTAAACGGCTTTATGCCTTCTCGAATCTCTCTCAATCGCAAACTTAGCTTGACTGAGGTCTAGAATGTTCGTGCCTATGACGTCAGTTCCATCTCGTCACGTGACCTCCGGCATCTAGAGTGGCTTTCCTTTTCGTCGAAATCAATCATCACTATTTATAACATTACTTGTGTGTCCCACTCAACATGGTTTTATGGTGCTTGTCGATATCCTATTATTAACTCTACTATACTTTTGTCGATTGTTAGTTGTACTTTATACTCTATGTTATATGTTGTTTGTCCATCAAGAATGATGATGACCATTCATTTCATTCAGTGGAGTTGAATGTATGGAGCCGTGAGTTCTAAGATGGCTGATAAGGCCTATTTTGGCTCGAAATGTTCTTTGACAATGTGGACATTTCTGGTGGAGGATTTCATGCTGTGGTTTTTCTGTCTTGCCTTTTCTTCACAACTCTTGCAGTCCTGGTTGCCTCACACGTGACTGCACCCTCGAGTTATGAAGCACGCCACGAATTTCGGTCTCTGGCTGCAGTATCTCAGGTGTCATGATGAATTCCAAAAGCATTCAGTGAGATTTTCAGTGTCTTTAAAGCGTTTCCTCTGGCCGCCTTTGGAGCGTTTACCACAATGCAACTGGCCGTAAAAAAATTCGTTTAGGGAGCCTGTGATCTGGCATACGAGTTAAGTGACCAGCCCAGCGAATCTGATTCTTCATTAGTAGAGTGTGGATACTGGGCATGGACGCTCTTTATACTCTCTATTAGTACATAACAATGGTACTGTATACCCGCTTATTGCTACATAGCACTAATAGTACTAGTAGTTAGTAATTGCAATATACTAATAGTATGTTACAGCCGCGTATTGTGGATGTGAACTCATCAACAGACCCGTGCATAAAATACTGTGCATGCACTCATAGTCTTGTAGATATTATGATAATGATGATGATTATATGCGTCCTTTATCGCTGAACAAGTTGATACATCGAACCCAATGCCTCTTTGACCAAAGAACATTTACTCCGCAGTTGTAGCAGTGACGCGTAAAGTGTGTTGTTAAAAGCAGGGTGGGGAGTGAGTAGTTTGTATCATAGGGGAGCCAGTAATGGACAATGTGGCAGTTAGCATTAAACGGATCCTCGTGCCGGGAATAGGGCCTACAATTCGGGTTACGCACCGGATGTATTCTGTTTAGATGTGTGTTGACTGGGGCATGGCCTGTACTCAGCAAGTTCCTTAAAGAACGTGGCTCTTATCACGCCGTTTTCATCACGAGGCTCTTATCACGGCGCTTACACCATGACGCTCTCATTACGGCGCTCTCATCAGACGCTCTCAGCATGACGCTTTCATCACGACGCTCTCATCTGGACGCTCTCACACAGCGTTCTCACACGGAGCTCTCATCACGGCGCTCTCATCACGATACTCTCATCACGACGCTCTCACACAGCGTTCTCACACGGCGCTCTCATCATGGCGCTCTCATCACGACGATTTCACACAGCGTTTTCACACGCCTCTCTCATAACAGCGTTCTCACACGGCGCTCTCATCACGATGCTCTCACCACGACGCTCACATCACGGCGCTCTCATCACGACGCTCTCACACAGGGTTCTCACACGGCGCTCTCATAACAGCGTTCTCATACGGCGCTCTCATCACGGCGCTTACACCATGACGCTCTCATTACGGCGCTCTCACCAGACGCTCTCATCATGACGCTCTCATCACGGCGCTCTCATCACGGCGCTCTCATCACGGCGCTCTCATCACGACACTCTCATCACGACGCTCTCACACAGAGCTCTCATCACGGCGCTCTCATCACGGCGCTCTCATCACGGCGTGCCGAAAAGCTCCAGGACCACTTACCATGTCTCCCACCTCGTGCACCCTCATGACCCAGGTGCCTACAATGTCCTGTATCCATCTTCCTTCTAGTCGTCCCCTGCCTCTTCTAACAGGAACCATTGCCTTCCGTCACTGTTCTCTCCCAGCCACTATGCCGTTTAATGTGGCCATGGTATCCACGAGCCGATACTGTTTATGAGCCAATTTTTTTTGATGTTCAGATATTGTAGAATGTCAATATTTCCCCCCTTCCTGATTTACAATATTCTAAGAATATTTCTTGAATATTTCTTGTTAAACGGATCAATTCTCTTCTTCAGACGCCATAAACAATATATTGCACGATTTCGTGCCTGGTATACTTCGTTGCATCTCTTCAAGTGACTCCTGTCTTTTCCACTTTTCACATTGGGCAGTGGGGAGCGTTTTGTATGATATTAACTGGCACAGGAACGGAGCATAATGGGGACGACCCGTTGCCGTGAAGTTAGAACCGCGACTAACTAACTAACTAACTAAGTGCATTCTGTATAGTGTACATATCATGTTATGTGAACATAAAATGCATGACACGTTGGCTGACATAGGATGAACATCGTCGCTGACATTGCACGAATGTGTAGAACGTTACATCCACTGAAGTCTTTCTGTTTATATAATAACAGTGGAAATCTAGTAATATATAATGCTTTCAATATATTTGAATAATCGATTGTTGTTCGTCGAACAGTATATGAGATGCAGTGAGAAATCGTGCAATGTTATATTTATGGCGTCTATGTTTGAATTAACTTAGGGAATACATTGTTTGGGATTGCAAAAATGTCCTGGCTCATATCCATGTGTCTCAATTGGAAAGATAAATGTTCTCAGAAATGTGACTTGCACTTGTTTGCTGGTGTTATGTCATTGGTTCAATATATTGTTTAATCTCTGCAGTCCTGTGACCAGCATGCGTCTAGTCTCTGTTGAACAGTCCCATTGTTGGTGATTAAGAAGCCAAGATATTTAAAATTTGTGACATTTTCAGAATTCTGATTTTCACTGTTTCTTTATACCAAATAAGCAGCTTTCTGTTGATAAGCGAAAGGGTGAAACCTATAGAAATTCATTGGAGAAGGAAGATCCAGTATGGTGATAAATGTCTGCCAGTCCAGCAAGTATATGAGTGGAGTAGGAAGTTTCAACACGGCGTGACTTCTGTGACAGTCTGTTCACTGCTCAGCACAACACATCATATGTGATTTGTTACAGTACCGCAAAGTGTCTGCAAGGTGGTGCCACGGAAGCTTACTCCAGAATTGAAACAAAGACGCATTAATCTTTTCAAGAACTAGCCCCAAGTGACTTCCTCCTGCTTGGATAACTCAAAAGGTCATTGGCAGGAATGACATTTTGGTCTAATGAAGAGGTGCAGCTGGTGGTGCATGAGCGGTTACACACGCGACCGAGATAATTTCAATCTATAGGAAATCAAGCACTTTATGGGCGCTTTAGGACTTGCATTGAACGCAGTTATGACTACATCGAAAAGTGATACACTTGTACTTAACCTTTTCAGAATATCTTCACACACACACACACACACACACACACACACACACACACACACACACACACACACACACACACACACACACACACACACACACACACACACACACACACACACACACACACACACACACACACACACACACACACACACACACACACACACACACACACACACACACACACACACACACACACACACACACACACACACACACACACACACACACACACACACACACACACACACACACACACACACACACACACACACACACACACACACACACACACACACACACACACACACACACACACACACACACACACACACACACACACACACACACACACACACACACACACCACACACACACACACACACACACACACACACACACACCACACACACACACACACACACACACACACACACACACACACACACACACACACACACACACACACACACACACACACACACACACACACACACACACACACACACACACACACACACACACACACACACACACACACACACACACACACACACACACACACACACACACACACACACACACACACACACACACACACACACACACACACACACACACACACACACACACACACACACACACACACACACACACACACACACACACACACACACACACACACACACACACACACACACACACACACACACACACACACACACACACACACACACACACACACACACACACACACACACACACACACACACACACACACAATTTAAGGTTTTAATTTGAAATTTGCTACATGTCAAACGTGGAGTAAAGGTCATCTTTAAACTGTCCTTATGACGTCATCGTTTTCGTCTGTCCCGTTATGTCACGTGCTGAGCTCTCCTAACATCCTTAACAACTTTATTGACAGGTTACAAGACAATGGCATAGTTATTGTAATTTCTATCACTCTTTTAACGTTTTTCTTTTAAGCCCCCTCGTAATGATCACAGTCATGGTAGTGTGGTGGTTAGTGCAGGGAAACTACCGTAGTAAATGTCATGTGGTCAATTCTAGAATACCACGTGATTGGATTGTTTTCCTTATCAGTACACCAGGCCACGAAAGTCCTGCCACGAGGTTCAGACTATTGTCGTATTCAAATCATGGCCAGAGACCGAGGCGTGGCTGTTGTTGAGTTGAGTTGAGTTAAGCACCGACATCACTGCACTCAGGACATTTCCAAACGTGCTCGGTCCCCTCGTTCAACAGCAAGCCAAGAGCCCACCGCTATCTGATTAAAAGTTCTCATGGATTTCACTCTCAGTTTAAAGATTCTCCCAGAACCCCTGCCGATCCCCCGCAATCTCATTCTTTCCACATATGGGTTCTCAATCTGTTCCTCCGCCTTCTCCACCTGGTCCCACAAGCGCACGACCACCTCCCCCTTGTCCATAGGCAAACTACCACCAAGAGGTGCATTCCCAGCTAGCCTATCACAATGTTCATTCCCCCGTACCACCGTATGGTAGGGCTAATTATCCGTACAATTCTCACAATCTGTGACCTCTGAAGCGACGAGAGCCATTCCACTACAAACATTCCTTTCTCCACCTTATTAAGCATACTCTTTGCTTCCGTAATGAATATAACGTGTGGTGGCTGTTTTGTGGCACGGACATTAGTTGTGGCCACTGAAGAGGGCATACATACCACACTACCATGTAGGACAGATATACACCCATACTGTATTGAGTTGTTTAGTTGAATTGAGCTAAGAACCGACATTACTACACTCAGGACATTCCCAACCGTGCTCCGTCCCCTCGTTCAACAGCCAGGGAAGAGTCATACTACTAATAGTTTCAACCGCTATCAAAGTTCTCCTGGTATACTGTATTTAAAGGCTGGACACTGGTCACTAAGAGACATAAGGGACATGTCGATCTTCTACAGCGCAGTCACTGAGACACTTTTGGCAATGTGTTTATGTCTTTCTTATCTGACTGATTGTAATACTTTTACTAAGATGTTGTGTATTCTATTTTCAGATGCACATAATGGTAAAGATGCCGGTAGAAGGTCGATTACGGTACATTTAGAGAATGGAGAACACTTTCGTGTTTGCTTTCATATTCCTGCTTCACTTCTCCCCTGGTGGAACTTACGAGACATACTGCTCAAGGGGAGAAAGACTCCACACTCCCAGACAAGGTCATGACGTCTGTATTCCTTGTCAATACAGAACTTTTATAGAAGACGACCATCACTTTTTCAGAAATTGTAAGCCCTGCAAAGTAATAGAAAACTCCGATGTGGAAGTGTTGTTCAGTGCTTGTAACAGTACTCACGATGCTGTAATACTCTGTACAGGTGGATTCTACAGACGTATAGCCAGGAATATCCGACAGAAGGACAGGTGTGAGAAGTGTACTGAATGTCCGTTTCCCGCCCGACCATGTGAGGGGTACTACAATACCGTCTGCTGCCCACCTTATCACGATGCAGTTATGACCCCTGATGGTGTGTTTGTGTGCAAGGAGAGACCAATTGTGTGTGGACCTGGACAGTTCTTTCGGACATCCAGTGAGGAGTGCTTACCTTGTCCAGCTGGAACTTTCATGTCTGACCACTGCCACACATATAAGGATTGTTTAACATGTGAAGAACTATCTGAGAATAATCTCACCCAGGCGGTCATCACTAGACCGTACAGCAGAACCGCTCCAACTTTATTTGGCTGTAAGACTGGTTACTTCAGAGACCCCACACAAGAATCTCTGCAGATAGAGGTTCCCTGTACACCATGTCGGATCTGTAATCGTCGTCTAGTGGACTGTGGCATGTTTCATGACACTGTTTGTGATGACGAGGATCGAATGGTCGCAACTGCTCCAGCGAACTTTTCAGAATCAATAGGTTAGTGTTTTATGGTTAAATGTTATGTGCCCTACGTTGCTTAAGAGAACCATATTGGTTCATACCAGAATACTATCAGCGTTGCCAGTAGTGGGTTGCGCTCAATATTTAAATCTAAAATCCCGAAACAACCAAATAAATCAATTTGATTATTGCTCGCTGGACTTTAGGCGGCCTAGTATGCCTTGCCAGTTAGAAGACTTGATCGTTCGGATCCACATCGATTGACGAACGTCAATCGCGGCAATCGGGCAAATCTTGAGCTACAGCCTACGATAGGTTACGTTGTAATATTCTGTAGTGATAATTTGGCCGTGTTCAGCGTGTGCCGCGTGGTCTAGTGGTTACACACACGCTTCACACATCAGTGATCCGGGGTTTGTTTCCGGGTCCGGTCAAGGATATGCACTACTAATGAGCTCAAACGAGAGCGAAACTCGAGTCTAGTTATTCCACATTGACGTGGATAGGCCTTAGGTTCATACCAGAATACGATCAGCGTTGCCAGAAGTGGGTTGTGCTCAATATATAAATCTTGAAATCGTTGAGCAAATGAAAATATAATGAAAAGAAAATGATGAATATGATAAGTTACACAAAGAAATAAAAGACAAATGCAAACATGTAAAATAAAGTGGTTAAAAGAACAATGCAGCAAAATAGAATTTAATTATATTCTAGCTACAAAAAATATTAACAGAAAGATTAGTGATTTAATAGGCAGGAACATCAGTTTAAACACTTGATGTTTGAAATCAAAGACATGATAGGTATTAATAGAAGAAGGTGCTATGGCTATGATAAAGATATGGAATAAATACATATGAGAGTTATTTGACTGAAAAATAACAGAACTGACACAAGAAAGGAACTTTGAAGTGTCACATATTCTAAACAAAAATGTCACTAATGCTAATCAAGCATATAAAGAGAGGAAAAGAAATGACTGAATCAGATGAAATAACTGTAGAAGAATATGACGTACTGGAAGAATATGGAATAGAAATACTAACTAAATGTGAATGATATTCACAGCAGTGGACACTTACCTAATTATATGCTGACATCTGGAAGTATAGCTTTACCCAAGAGACCTGGAACAATTGAATGCGAACAATTTTGTAAAATGAACCTCATAAACTATGTCACCAAACTTTTACTCTTATGTAAATTGTGAAGAGCAAGAAAGAACATAAGCACAGAAAATGAACGAAGAACAGTGTGGATTTGTGGAAGGGAAAGAAACAAATAATGTAATATACATATCCCGCAGTAGTGGAGAGATAAACTGGGACACAGAAAAAGTTAGATCTTTACTTGTGATTTATAGATGACGTCAAAGAATTTGATAAAGTGAAACACGATGAAATGATCAAAATGTTGCAGGATATAAGATAAATCAAAAATAAATAAGATAATAACGTAAAAGATAGATCAGAAAGATCCGAGAAATAAAAAAAAAATATTCATTGGAACCTAGAATAGATACCAAGGAAAAGTGGGCATTTATGAAAATAAAAAGCACAGAGTAAGTCACCGTATCACCCCTCTTTCTATAGCAGAATAAAAATGAGACAGATCAAAGATTGACCAGAAGATTGAGTGCGAGGTTATAATATAAACCATCTCTGTTATGCAGAGGACATAGTATTGATGTCTGAAACCTCAAGGGATGTGCAACAACTGTTGGGCACTGTAGTAATAAAATTGCAAAAAGGGACTTTCCTTGAATATCTAGTAAACATTTTAAAAATTGTCATATGAAGGAACAAGATAACACCAAAATGTAATATTACAATAGAAGGATAAGTGCTTAACCAAATCAATACATTCAAGTATATGGTGGTAAACATAACATCAGATGGAAGATACGCAGCACAGATTAAGAACAGAACAGGCCTGAGCAAAAACTCAATTTTAGAAGATGAAAGGTGTCTTATGTCATAAATCACTTTTATTAAATGTCAAAGGGAGTGTCTTATTTTGAGCCTGGCCTGCAGTATGGCAGTGAATCTGGAATTTGTAAGATCAAATTAGGAAGATTTTGAATGCAGTGGGGTATAGTCTCTGAGGCGAATGTTGGGAATACCTTTGACTGCCAGAATAATTATCAATGATTGCCAGGAAGAGACTAATGACAGTAGAACATGATGTGCAACTGTAGGGAAGAGACGACCAGTGTTCCGTGGTCACTTGCTGAGAGGTGAGGCATTGGGGAACATGGTGATGACTTGAAAAATCAAGGACAGAAGAGGCAGAGGTATACCTAGAGAAGTGATGCTGGCTGGTATAAGACGTGGCGTAGCGGTATCTCATGAATATAACTGATTCAGAACAAACAACAAGAACGGGGATCTGTGACAAGACATGAAGACCTAGGCTATTTGGCAAGGCACATGATGATGAATATAAGAAATCATTTAATGAATCATATGTGAGCATAGCATTTTAACATTCATATGTCTTGTATTTCAGGAGATGAAATTACCATGAAACAAATCCATGGCGCTATAAATGTTCATAAAAATACCCCACAAACTAACAAAATCGATTGTGAGTTGCCTTGTTCCACTGAACGTTTAGATACTGATTATGTCTGGTTTTTACAACCGATATTTGTTACTTTATTGCTTGGCAGTATCCTGGCACTTACATTAATTGTATTTCCAATGAAGGCAAGTCATTTAACGGCTGAGCATAAGTGTGATAACGCGTTGCATCATTGGTGCCGAATCCAACGACATGTTCATAAAATACGGCGGTGTACTATAATTAGCATCATTGTATTATGCATATTTCAATGTGTAGTCACAGTTTTGAAAACAAAACCAAGATTTGCAAACGCGCCTACTGCTGTACGGGCATTAATGATTCTCTCAATATTAATTGTTATGCCCAATGCTATAACTTTTGTTGTATGTTTTTATATCATCTATAAACTCAGAAAAAAAAATGGAAAGAACCTTTCGTGTATATCATTCATTCAGTAGCATGTCCCTTGCAGAACCTCTCTGCCATAACAACCTTCCGGAAAACCTCCCGATCATAAGCAAGATGTCCCGCGTCTGATACACCCATCTGGAGATCATCCGCCACATCCTGCACCTATTTTCTCTTTGGCCTTCCTCTCCCTCTCTTCCCAGGCATATCCTTCCATTGTTGTTCTCTCCAAACTTTCGTGGCGTTTAAAGTGACCAAAATATTTCAATTGTCTTTGTTTTATCGTCTTTAATAGCCAACCTTCTTCAATATTCAACTCTTGAAGTATGGATGCATTTGTTCTTTTCTTTACCCAAGATATTCTTAGAACTCGTCTATAACATTTATATTCAAAGGCATTTATGAGCTGTTCATCTTGTTTAGTAAGTGTCCATGTCTTACAGCTCTTAATCTAATTTTTGTAGTTCTGCCTGTCCCACTCCATAATTTATTCAGTTGTTTTAGTCTTTGAAGAGCAATTGATAGTCACCCTTTAATTTCTTTCATTGTGTCACCATTGTTGGTAATCAGTGACCCAAGATATTCAAAATTTTCCACCACCTCCAATTTTTCCCCATTAACGTATATTTCTTTCTCCACGGTAGATTTGTCTGTATGCATTATCTTTGTCTTTCCTTTGTTAAGATATAAGTTGTGATTTTCACTATTCAATTGGGTTGAGGCTATTATGTTTTCTATGCCATTCTGTGTTGTGGATAGTAATACTGTATCATCAGCATATCGAATCTCTGGTATGTCATGACCGCAGATATTTAGGGCATCATATAGCTCCCTGTTTATATCATCTCTTACATTTCTCATTATATTTTCGGCTTACAGGTTAAACAATTAGGGCGACAGCACGCAGCCCTGACGGACACCTTGTTTGATGTCAAACCAATCTGATGTCTCACCATCTATTCTAACTGCTGCTTGTTGGTCTAGATAGAGCATTTTTATGAGTTGTACTACATGTGATGAAAACCCCATATTCCTCATGATTTCTCAAAGTTTCTGATGCTGTACACAGACAAATGCCTTTGAATAATCTACAAAACATGAGAATAAGTTTACATTAAATTCTCTGCACTTCTCTATTATTAATCGCATGTTGAATATGTTCGTGTATATTCAAGCCCAAATATGCCAACTAGACAAACAAGTGCGTCAAGAGGTTGGTCAGGTGGGTGTCATGCACATGCAGCGGATACCATATCAACCCTTCATAAGGAGGGGGATTCGGCCACATTACCAGCAGGCCGAAAGACCATTGGCGTTGATAACGGGGCTATAGGGGGATCCTGTAATAACATGAATGTCCAGTAACTTTCTGCACATGTTTAACATGTGTGGGATGATAAAAGGAGCTTGGCCGGATCACTTCATTATGTAGTAGCTTAGAATTAGTGAATACCTACATACATTACACCGCGGTAACAGTTTCTGTCATGTGTCAGCGATTAATTGTTAGTGAGGTGTGATGTATTACATGTCCCTCTGGTGATTGCGTTAGTGAGGTGTGATATATTACATGTCTGTCTGGTGATTGCGTTAGTGAGGTGTGATATATTACATGTCTGTCTGGTGATTGTGTTAGTGAGGTGTGGTATATTACATGTCCGTCTGGTGATTTTGTTAGTGAGGTGTGGTATATTACATGTCCGTCTGGTGATTTTGTTAGTGAGGTGTGGTATATTACATGTCCGTCTGGTGATTTTGTTAGTGAGGTGTGGTATATTACATGTCCGTCTGGTGATTGTGTTAGTGAGGTGTGGTATATTACATGTCCGTCTGGTGATTGTGTTAGTGAGGTGTGGTATATTACATGTCCGTCTGGTGATTTGTTAGTGAGGTGTGGTATATTACATGTCCGTCTGGTGATCTTTGTTAGTGAGGTGTGGTATATCACATGTCCATCTGGTGGTTTTGTTAGTGAGTTGTGGTATATTACTTGTCCGACCGGTGATTTAGTTACAGAGGTGTGATATATTACACTCCGACCGGTAATTTAGTTATAGAGATGTGATATATTACACTCCGACCAGTGATTTAGTTAGAGGGGTGTGATATATTACACTCCGACCGGTGATTTGATTAGTGAGTGCCGTAAGGCATGTCTTCCCTTGCAAACTCAAAAGGAATCCAACGCTTAATGAAGCTCGTTAATTAAATTAACAAATGGAAAACAAACTCTCACCTTGATTGAATTGACACGAACCAGCCGACGGCAATTTTAAGGCATGCTGCAGAATCAAACAGGACACTGTTCTAGAACATAACCTGTCCTTACAGACAGGGACGGGTGGTTATTTATTTATCTAAGAATCATCCCCCAATTCCACCATTGCGTTAGCAAGGTCGTTCATTCAAAGTAGTTTAGTCGTTTTTCCAAAACTCGTCTAAGGTGTTCTTGGCCCGGTCCTTTCATTGAATGAATTTTCGTCAAAAATAATCCCTCTCCTTTCTTTGCTCACTTGCCGATCTTCTCAGAACATTGCGTCGTCCAGATCTTATTCCCTTCTACACGGAACCCACAGAAACACAGCCGTCCTGTTGTCGTGGTCTCGAAGCGTCTCCCGTTGCCGTCGTCTGACGTTTTCCACGTTCCCCTTGGTTTCTCTTGTTGTCGTCCACTTTAGTGTGTCCGTATGGGATAATCCTGTTTTTCCTTTTTATATGTTTAGTTGAGCGTGCCGTCATATGGCAGTGAGGTGTGATATATTACACTCCGACCTGTGATTGCGTTAGAGAGGTGTGATATATTACACTCCGACCGGTGATTTAGTTAGAGAGGTGTGATATATTACACTCCGAACGGTGATTTAGTTAGAGAGGTGTGATATATTACACTCCGGCCGACGATTTACTTAGAGTGGTGTGATATAGTACACTCCGACCGGTGATTTAGTTAGTGAGGTGTGGTATATTACACGTTCGTCTGGTGGTTTAGTTAGTGAGGTGTGGTATATTACATGTCCGTCTGGTGATTTGTTAGTGAGGTGTGGTATATTACATGTCCGTCTGGTGATTTAGTTAGTGAGGTGTGGTATATTACATGTCCGTCTGGTGATTTAGTTAGTGAGGTGTGGTATATTACATGTCCGTCTGGTGATTTAGTTAGTGAGGTGTGGTATATTACATGTCCGTCTGGTGATTTAGTTAGTGAGGTGTGGTATATTACATGTCCGTCTGGTGATTTAGTTAGTGAGGTGTGGTATATTACATGTCCGTCTGGTGGTTGTGTTAGTGAGATGTGGTATATTACATGTCCGCCTGGTGATTTTGTTAGTGAGGTGTGGTATATTACATGTCCGTCTGGTGATTTAGTTAGTGAGGTGTGGTATATTACATGTCCGTCTGGTGATTTTGTTAGAGAGGTTTGATATATTACATGTCCGTCTGGTGGTTTTGTTAGTGAGGTGTGGTATATTACATGTCCGTCTGGTTATTTTGTTAGTGAGGTGTGGTATATTACATGTCCGTCTGGTGATTGTGTTAGTGAGGTGTGGTATATTACATGTCCATCTGGTGATTTTGTTATTCAGTTGTGGTATATTACACTCCGACCGGCGATTTAGTTAGAGAGGTGTGATATATTACACTCCGACCGGTGATTTAGTTAGTGTGGTGTGGCATATTACACTCCGACCGGTGATTTAGTTAGTGAGGTGTGGTATATCACACGTTCGTCAGGTGTTTTGTTAGTGAGATGTGGTATATTATATATTAGACTTGTGGCGAGGGTAGTCAGATGTGGTATATCGCACGTTTTTCTGAAGATTAATATAGTTATGTGTGGTATTTCTGCCATACAATCTCTTCCATACAAAAGAACAGAGTCACTGTCAAACAACAATGACTGACTTATAACAGAAGAGGTTCACAGTCAAACAACAATGACTTGACATACAACAGCACAGGTTAACTGTCAAACAATAGTGACTGTCATACAACAGAACATCTTCACTGTGAAACACCAATCACTGTCATACAACAAAACAGGTTCATTGTCAAACAACAATGAATGCCATACAACAAAACAGGTTGGGTATAATATTTCAGCACAAGTTTTATTACATTCACTGAACGTGATTTATTACCTAATATTCTTTGACATCTTCTGAAATTCAACTTTTGCTTGCCTTATTCTGCGCTTAATCCATATAGCGCATCTTCCATCTGATGTGATGATTTCCCCCAAATGTTTGAATTTATTTTAATTGGTTAAGCATTTTACCTTCCATTGCAATATTACAGTTTGGTGTTATCTGTTTATTTGATGTAAGCATTGTTTATGTGCTCTACATTGCGTATTATTGTTTGTGGTGATTGTATTTGTTGTGTATGTCATTAAGTAATATTGTTTGTGGTGATTGTAGTTGTTGTGTATGTCATTAAGTAATATTGTTTGTGATAACTGCAGTTGTCTTACATGTTAGTTTGTAGTATTGTTTGCGGTGATTTTAAATGTGTACGCCGTTGTATATTATTGTTGTGGTGATTGTAGTTGTTTTGTATATCACCAAACTTATGAAACCCCACATTGTGCGCTTACCAAACCCAAAACCCCACATTGTGCCAACGGCTTCGGGCGGAAAAGCGCAATTAGGAGGGTACAAGCCTTACCCTGGTGCAAGGAAATGCAACCTAAAGACAAAATGTCATGACAGGGCAGACCAGGCCCTAAGCCTTGGTTGACGGCTGGTCTAGGATCGAAGCTCCGACAGGCGGACAGTTAGAGCATTGCTTTGCTGATCCGGCAGCTTCTGCAGCTTGTCTTGTTCCAGATGTAGGGGTGTTACCTTTCCTCTGGAGTGAACTAGGCAGGCCGAGAGAGGGATCATGCTGCATGGGCAACACATGATCTCTATATATTAGCCCAGGCTTTGTGCTATGGAAAGGCAATAACTTTATCCCTGGTCTTAACTGGTCTCGGAAATGCACATTGAGAGCAAGTCGCTCTGAACGTGTTGCATGGAGGGCAAACCTCAGAAATGGTATAAAGACATAGGAGAAAATTATTGCAGATAAGTCACACACCGAGCGTGTGAGACGTAAGATGGTGCATGATAGTGGAAATGACCACGTGTTTACATGCACCCACAGTGAACGGACATTTACAGCGCGAATTGGCCTTATCAGTCACATTCGCTACCGCCATAGGTAAAAGTTATTATGCCTTTTTAAAGCACAAACTATCGTCTGTCAAGACGGCAAGGTGCCAATGAATGAATGAATGAATGAATATTATTTATTATTATTATTATTATTATTATTATTATTAATAAATTTTGGTGTTGGTAGCTTTAATAATTTATAATTTTGATAACCAAACTTGGGCGTGTTTTCCACATTATTTCTTTTTAATAAACCAGGACAATGAGAAGTAAAATAAATTTTAAATTTGTTGATCAATAATCTTTCTTGAACTTGTATTATGTCTTTTCTGAATTTATGTTTCTAATTTTACGTTTTGCGTTTGTTGATTCGAAAAATATCAGAGTTGTAAGACAGATGTATGTTGCAGAAAATAGTTTAAATAGTATGGTAAGAATTACTATTCTTAAGGTGGTGCTAACGAGTTTAAATTGCTTTCTGTGTTCACACTTTAATGTATACAACCATGTTGTGATGTATTCCCTGGTGTGTGAATACATGTGTGTAACCACCCATTCAAACCAGTTAACTGCCATTCAACATGGGTTATGTTTAAAGACGTCAGTGCACAAATAGGGGCCTCTGTATAGTCCTCTGTATTTGTTTGATTATGTTGTTCCATCACAATCGAACTTTGTAAACTTCGAGGCATTGTAGATTTTGTAAACATTAGAGAGCATCCTGTCTGTCGAACAGGATAAGGTAGTAGCTCCGTTATCTGAGACATAGGTTATGCCAATAACCTGCTTACCTTTATGGGACAAGCTAACCTTATGGAAATCTATTCGTAATGATATGTCGTGTTTATGTTGTGTACTGACGTCTTTAGTTACTGTCAGTGGGATTTGTCTGTTGTCTGATGGATCTGTACTTCTGTCAGTCGGGGTAACCTGTGGTGTGACCTGTTCTTCTTTCTCTTCTATATCTTTGAGTTTCCTTCTCGTACATGCGTTAGTTGGTATACACCTCATTTCCTCCTGAATTGCGTCTTTTCCCGTACTGTCTGTTACATGTGGGATGTTACAGATCATCAAACCTGCACATAGGTTAGGCAGTTCCGCAGCGCATAGTCTTCCTTCATAATAGGGACGTTTTATGGAGACCCATGCTATATCATATATCTCTACCGTTCCCCAAACGGTCTTCAAGTAACACTACTGCCTGTGTAGTCTTTCCTATCTACTAGTCTCTCGTCTACCCCTACTATAGATGCGCCAGTGTCTCTGACACACGTTGTTGGTGATCCATTAACCCATGCTTGGTGAACATTGAGGGTGCCATTTTGGATACTAACTACATTAGCTTCGTGTATCTGCACGCTATGGCCACACACTAGGTTGCCGTGTTCATGAAAGTCTCTACAAGTGTCGCACTATGTGTTGTCATGGACTGTATCTACTGTGAGAGCATTCGTGTCTTCAAAATCGTCAGTGTCACTACTGGTGATTATATAAGTAGTCTGGCTTCTTTCCATCCCTGTCTTATTATACATTGCCTGGCTATATGCCCGAAACTATATGAGAGGTTGTCTTTGTAGTTGTCACATTTGTTTATTTTCTGTGCTGTTAAATTTTTAATGTGAGAGTCATAGTTCCGGTTTTTGTCTCACATTTCAAGCGACCCGTGTTGTCTCTTAAATTGTGGGCATTGCACTATATATCCCTTTTTGTGTCAAAAAAGAACAAAAGGGAAAGGATGCAAGGAGCTCCACCGCAGTTACACGTTTGTTTACTCTGGAGTAGAACAGCAAGAAAGGGCAAGACACGGTGTGGGAATAGTCATCGAACCACGGCTAGCAAGAGGAATACTAGAAATAAAATATATATCAGAAAGAATCATAACAGTGAGAATAAAAGAACAAACAATCACAACATATGTACAGATATACGCACCATGTAATGCAAACAATAATGAGCAAGAATGCGAGGACTTCTACGAAGACATACATGATGTGCTAAACAAAATAGATAAGCAGGACAACATCATAGTTATGGGAGACTTCAATGCAAGACTAGGACATAACAGAGTGGGCATAGAAAAACACCTGGGAGCATTTGGAGATCAGCAAAATGAAAGGAATGATAACGGAAGTAGACTGATAGAGCTTTGCAGCCAACACGACCTCTATATAACAAACACATTCTATAAACATAAAGATTCGCAAGTATACACCTGGTATAAATGGAACAATCTAGATACTAAAAGCCAAATTGATTTTATATTAACAAGAAATAACAGAAAGAGAAATATATTAGATGCAAGAGCAGTGCCCAATTTCAGTATAAACACAGATCATAAAGCAGTCGTTGCCACAATAAGAACCATTAGAAGAAGAAGACAAAGAGCAGGAAAATACATGCCATGCGAATCAGTAAACTTAAAAAACCTTAAAGACGAGGCAGTAAGGGAAAATTATGAGAAAGAACTAACTGAACTCTTTGTAAAATTACCTACGGAAAGAAAAACAGTGGAAGAAGAATGGGAGATATTCAAATCAAGCATTTTAAATACTGCAAAAATAACATGCGGAACCACGAAAAAACGCAAAACACGGATAAAGAAAATAACAAGTTGGTGGAACGCAGAAGTAAAGAAAGCGGTAAAAGAAAAAAAGGAAAAATATAAAAAGTGGTTGAAGAGCAAACAGGAATGTGATTACAGAGAATACAGAATAGCGAGAAGACATGTGAGTAGAATAGTAAAGAGGGAAAAACAAAAAGACTGGGAAGAGTATGGAGAAACCCTAAATAAAAACTACAAGGAGGCAACCAGAAACTTCTACAAAAAGATAAGTGCAATGCGAACCAGAGGAGAACCCTTTGACCCAACTGAAATAATTAACAGCGAAAATGGAGAACCAATAAGTGAACAAAAACAGATCCTAATAAGATGGAAGCAGTATTTCGAACAACTTCTCAACATCCCATCAGATGTCACAGGAATTCAAGAGACCTACACAGATGTCACCGAGGAACTAGAACCAGACATACTAAAAGAAGAAATTATAGAAGCCATCAGATTAGCCCCATTAAACAAATCACCAGGACAGGATGAAATACCAAATGAACTAATTAAAGCAGCAAGGGAAGTAGGAACAGCTTGGCTACATAGACTATTCAACCATGTTTGGGTAGAACAACAGACACCACGAGACTGGGGAAATGCCATAATTATCCCAATTTGGAAAAACAAAGGCAGCAAAAGAGATTGCACACAATACAGAGGCATTTCACTGTTGAGTCATACTGGGAAAATATTTTGCAAAATTCTTGAAAAAAGATTACGAACTACTTTAGAACCCCAGCTAAGCGAAACGCAGCTTGGATTTAGGAAAAACAAAGGATGCACAGACGCCATTTTTGCTCTTAGACAACTTATAGAAAAATCAATTGAATTCAATGAAACACTCTACTTAGCCTTTGTCGACCAAGAAAAGGCATTTGATAGGGTAGATAGAAACAAGCTGTGGGAAATCCTTAAACAATATGGAGTGAGTACACATCTAACAAACCTATGCAGAAGTTTATACAACAACAGTGAATGCATAGTGAGAGCAACTGGAGAACACTCAGAACCCTTCACCATAAGATCTGGAGTACGACAAGGTTGTGTCCTGTCCCCTCTCTTGTTCATAACATATATAGACAACATATGTAAAGAAACCAGCCAAGCAGAGACAGCAAGAATACCGCATGACGAGAACACAGAAGAAGAACCATCTGCAAATCTAACCATTAGAGAACTCCTGTTTGCGGACGACCAAGCACTAATAGCAAAATCAGAAGCTGAATTACAAGACCACATGAATAGTCTAAACGAAATGTGTAGGGAACATAACATGAAAATTAGCACAAGCAAAACAGAGGTAATGACTATAACTAAAGAAGAACAAACAGCAACAATTCACCTAAACGAACATCCCTTGAAACAAGTAAAGAGCTTCAAGTACCTAGGAAGTATAATATCATCAAATGGCAGATCAGAAGACGAGATCGAAAATAGGTGCAATAAGGCAAATCAACTCATTGGACAAATGGCACCAATACTAAAGAACAAACATGTATCAATAACTACTAAGAAAGCACTTTACAACACAATCTTCCTACCAACTCTCTGCTACCAATGCCAAACCTGGACAATGACAGAAAAAGAGAAAAGAAAAATCACAACAACAGAAATGAGGTTTCTGAGAAGAATACTCAACGTATCAAGAAGAGATAAGATCAGAAATGAAGAAATCAGGACTAAAGTAGGGGTTAAAGCTGCTCTAGATTTTATTAGAAAGCAGCAAGTCAAATGGTTTGGCCATGCAAGTAGGCTACCAGTCAACAGCATGCCACAACAAGCAATGATGTACAGACCAGATGGAAACAGAGGAAGAGGCCGACCACGTAAACGTTGGACTGAGGGAATAACAGAATCCATGGGAAAGTCGATATACGAAGCCCATAACCGGGCACTCTCACGAAGTTTATACTTCACCTCGACACCGCAAGGAACAAGAGGAACATGATGAGATGAGATGAGATGAGTTGCAGCATAGATTTTGCTTTGTACTAGATGCGGTCGATGACTATTATCAAGGCAGATGACTGCCGTTGTAATGTCTGTCATGTAGTAAATGACAGTGAGGCAGGCAATTGATGAGTTAGCGCATCAAAGAAGAAGATAACGGGTGTCACAAATGGTGAACATTGTGACACCAACATTGAACGCAATTTAGACGTCATTGTACGACGTCACCTAACACCGTAACGGCTTAAGCTTTAGTTTGTGATCCAGCAAAGACAAGTTAGGACGTGCTTCAACACCAGTCACAGAATACCGGCCTTTATGATGCTGCCAATCCTCGATATCCACATGAAGTCGCTCTAGGTGTATTCCGGCAATTGACTACAGGTACTCTTGGCTATCCTGATGCCACGGTCGCTGGCATAGCTGGTATATGACAGAGGAAGGTAGGCGTTTGTTAGACATTCATTCTCATGGCAGGGGGCCCGCTTGGTGCCCAACTATCCACACAGTCTAGATAGATGAATAGCGACTGGAGAAGCAAGAGCGAAAGTGCGGTGCGAAAGACTCAAGACTGGATGCGCTCACTCGCTCACGTTTGCTGTTGAAGTTGCCTGCGATAAATTATATCTCAGTTCACTCGAATGACTTTGTTGTTGGATTTATGTTGGAGTCAGCATAGTGAGGCTGTCCTACATGTGATTGTACAATTTAGCTCTAGCAGTTAAACGTCAGGTCAATATCATTGTAGAGGAAGCAGGGATCAGCGTTAAACTCATGACATGGGGGCATCGTCTGCAGAGATTTGGACCAAATGATCGTTCACAGTAAGGTTGTCAGTGAGTCAAGGATAACGGTTATAGACACAAGGTCAATATTGTACGGATACGGTACAGAGACACAGTCAGTTGATTTCATCTTTGTTTGACGGCAGTAATGTTTTTGAGACATTGGCTGCAAACATATTAATAATTGGAAGCCGAGTGAATATCAGACTATGGAGTCAGGATTGAATGACATTATAACGGTCATATTCTCATCATAAGGAATGAATACAGAACACACAGTCACGCATGCACTAATACGCAACACATCTATGTTTGTGAGGATAATGCCGGTCTAGTGTGCTGGAGACCAGTTGGCGCATCCTCGTTGTTCGTATTGTGTCTTCAGTTTATTAATCATCATCGTTTATTTCTTGGAAATAACAGTCAGTGCGATCGAATCAGGATACATATCGTTTCATACAGAGAGCTTCCTGCTCGCATTGATTAATGCTGACTGTCAAATATAACTCTCGTCATCATATATTAGATGACCTTTGTAACAGATAGAATGACAATTGTCACTGTACCAATGAAATGACATGATTGTGATTTTCTCTATGAAATCACGGATTGATTGAAAATGCACATAACCATTATGGCAGGATTATCTCACCCAGTGGTATTCAGGGTGCATATTCGTTCAACTGTGCTGAACTAGTACTGTGTATAAACTTGAAGCACTTCTGACATTTCATCAACGGAAGACCATTATACATTGATTCTCAAGCTCAGTGTACTGAACAGAAAATTTTGTACTTCTCAACGCCTCTTGGGAACGGAAATAACCCAGGTGAATCGATCCGTTTTCTTGTGGTTCAACAGAAACTTCAGGAACTCATAGGATGTCGGTTGAATGACTGGAAGTATCAACGCCTCATTACAACGGAATCAACACAATCTTATCGTGTTTGAAAGTGCGCATATCCTTGGATGTCGGAATTGTATATATAAATAAACCGGGAAATTCTATACAATAACTCATCAGACCAGAACATTTTTAATGTTGGCTATACAACATTAAACAGATTGAAATCTTTCTACGTTATAGCTACACCTTTGTAGCAAATGACACCAACATCAATTACGATCCACTTCAGGGATTGATGACAGGCAACGTGCCTAAAGGTGTCAAAGTCATAGGATTCGAGTACGAGCAGGATTGTCTGACATTGCAGTCTAATACGTTGAGTGGAGGAATCACTGTGTTTTATGAGCTAAGTAAACGTTTGTGGTCTTTCATTTAGTTAAGTGGCAGTCATTAATATTGTAATATTACACACATTTTATTCTTTTCTAATTCACTCATGTCTTCCATTACGTCATAAGCGCGGTACATAATTTGGTGCGATATTGCGCTAGACTTTCTTAATTGTGTGTGCGCATTATTTTAGATGTTATCAGATGAATGTTTTCTATTCTTAGTTTGACGTAGTTAAAGAACGTTGACTCTGCTTATATTTTCTTTGCTGAATTACTTTTCTTAACTATTATAACAATATTATTTTTTTATTTATTGCTTTGGAATTATTACAACTAGTCTTTGCTATTTTTTTTAAATTATGGTTTCATTATTTAATTTATTATGTATAGGCTTTATTATTTTTAAGCTAATATCTTTCTGCTTTGCTAAATTCTTTGGTGGTTGGTATTTCCAGGGTCTATATAAGTCATAATAGTTTGGTGTGCGGAATTCTATTTATCTATTTATTGATTTAAAAATTGTTAACTCTGTTTAGTTTGTCTATATGTAGTGCATATCTTATTTTCTATAAATAGTTCTGCAAACTTTGTGTTATTTATTTTCTAGTAGACAATTTCTGGCGTGTAAGCAAACTAATTTTTGCTGCGTTCTTTGACTTTGTCGGCGTTAACTTTTATTTTGTGAGTTACAAGACTTTCGTGCGAAATTTCTGTCTACATTTATGATCTACAATTATTATAGTTGTGTTTAATAGTTATATGCCTGTATACTTTTGGTACTGAACTTCTTTCTACAGTTCCTACTTGCAATTATTATTGAATAGTGGTGAAACATAGCAACATGTCGATGCTACAAAACTTTCTACAAATATATGAAACTAACACAGTGTTCATAATCTAGAATGACGAAGACATAGAAGACACTCTCATTACTGAACAGGCATTTGTCAATGGAGTATCAACGACGTGCATTAGGGACACTAGTTCAGTTATTGCAGGAGTTGATCACAAACTGATCAACGAAAGGGATTACACAGGGAATAGTATTGGTTGTAGAACATTCGGGGGTACTGTAGAAATATACAAGACCGCGTGGGTTATGATTGAATGCCCGTATTACGAAGGTAGAATATGTGCAGCGGTATTACCAAACCCGGGTGTTGGGTTAATAATTGGTAATATCCCGAATGCCAGGGATTTCGTTCGGAAAGTAGCCATTGAACACAATCTTGAGAAGACACTCAGAAAAACCCAAGTTCAAACGACGCATACAGAAGAAGAAAATACACAAGTTAAGCAGGTTATATCAACTTCTGATGAACATGATGTAACACAAAAGACTAATAGCACAACAGAAAAGAAGTGTATAAAACATGTCAAACGGGATTATATGTCTTTAGATGATATCTTTCTCAAACATCCCAAAAGGAAACCAAAAGTTACATACACTAGTTGTTGCACGAAAAAGGTACATGCTCAACACGCAAGGCCCATTAAACAATCAAAATGGGATCTAATTGCCATGGTCGTTGCTCACATCATTACCATGGTTAAACTGATTATATCACAGGATATAGGCGTCGTTATTAACAGGTACACACGAACAAAAGGATATCTTATCTATACCAGTACAAACATGTACGTGCAAGTCAAAACAAACGGTTTAAACTGTTGCATACAAACAAAAAGATATTTTATGAACTTTATAGGTAAAGGAAAAAAGCATTACAGTAGGCTGACTACACTTGCCTACCTTGACCTTTGGTACAGACTTACCAAACATACGTCAGTGCAGCATATACAGTACGCATGGTACACAAGAGTGAAAACTATACCAGTATTCCAGGCAACAGAGTTACAATATACATATATTGGCGTATGTGCAGAAGAGAGATTCTATAGGTTTGAAACAAAGAAAGAAAGAAAGAAAGAAAATGTATAAAAGGAAGAATATAAAGAAAAATAAATTGGGATGAATGTCAATGTTAGGTAATTAGATAAACACATAGTACAGTACAGACACATTAGGGTATTACAAAAGAAGTGGTTCTGATTTTCGCAGACAGTTAAAATCACAAGTACTAAATTTCATCTTACATTTCTTGTCTACAGTTATTAGTTAATATGGGTTAGACGTAGAAAATATCTTCTTTTTAGCACTTCATCAAGATTGGTATGCATGCAGGATGGATAACATCTGAAGGAATGGCCTGAGCCAAAATAATGTTGATACATAAACATGTGTAGGGCCTACTGTTGATACATAAACATGTGTAGGGCCTACTGTTGATACATAAACATGTGTAGGGCCTACTGTTGATACATAAACATGTGTAGGGCCTACTGTTGATACATAAACATGTGTAGGGCCTACTGTTGATACATAAACATGTGTAGGGCCTACTGTTGATACATAAACATGTGTAGGGCCTACTGTTGATACATAAACATGTGTAGGGCCTACTGTTGATACATAAACATGTGTAGGGCCTACTGTTGATACATAAACATGTGTAGGGCCTACTGTTGATACATAAACATGTGTAGGGGCCTACTGTTGATACATAAACATGTGTAGGGCCTACTGTTGATACATAAACATGTGTAGGGCCTACTGTTGATACATAAACATGTGTAGGGCCTACTGTTGATACATAAACATGTGTAGGGCCTACTGTTGATACATAAACATGTGTAGGGCCTACTGTTGATACATAAACATGTGTAGGGCCTACTGTTGATACATAAACATGTGTAGGGGCCTACTGTTGATACATAAACATGTGTAGGGGGCTACTGTTGATACATAAACATGTGTAGGGCCTACTGTTGATACATAAACATGTGTAGGGTCTACTGTTGATACATAAACATGTGTAGGGCCTACTGTTGATACATAAACATGTGTAGGGCCTACTGTTGATACATAAACATGTGTAGGGGCCTACTGTTGATACATAAACATGTGTAGGGGCCTACTGTTGATACATAAACATGTGTAGGGCCTACTGTTGATACATAAACATGTGTAGGGCCTACTGTTGATACATAAACATGTGTAGGGGCCTACTGTTGATACATAAACATGTGTAGGGCCTACTGTTGATACATAAACATGTGTAGGGCCTACTGTTGATACATAACATGTGTAGGGGCCTACTGTTGATACATAAACATGTGTAGGGCCTACTGTTGATACATAAACATGTGTAGGGGCCTACTGTTGATACATAAACATGTGTAGGGCCTACTGTTGATACATAAACATGTGTAGGGCCTACTGTTGATACATAAACATGTGTAGGGCCTACTGTTGATACATAAACATGTGTAGGGGCCTACTGTTGATACATAAACATGTGTAGGGCCTACTGTTGATACATAAACATGTGTAGGGCCTACTGTTGATACATAACATGTGTAGGGCCTACTGTTGATACATAAACATGTGTAGGGCCTACTGTTGATACATAAACATGTGTAGGGCCTACTGTTGATACATAAACATGTGTAGGGCCTACTGTTGATACATAAACATGTGTAGGGGCCTACTGTTGATACATAAACATGTGTAGGGGCCTACTGTTGATACATAAACATGTGTAGGGCCTACTGTTGATACATAAACATGTGTAGGGCCTACTGTTGATACATAAACATGTGTAGGGGCCTACTGTTGATACATAAACATGTGTAGGGGCCTACTGTTGATACATAAACATGTGTAGGGGCCTACTGTTGATACATAAACATGTGTAGGGCCTACTGTTGATACATAAACATGTGTAGGGCCTACTGTTGATACATAACATGTGTAGGGGCCTACTGTTGATACATAAACATGTGTAGGGGCCTACTGTTGATACATAAACATGTGTAGGGCCTACTGTTGATACATAAACATGTGTAGGGGCCTACTGTTGATACATAAACATGTGTAGGGCCTACTGTTGATACATAAACATGTGTAGGGGCCTACTGTTGATACATAAACATGTGTAGGGCCTACTGTTGATACATAAACATGTGTAGGGCCTACTGTTGATACATAAACATGTGTAGGGGCCTACTGTTGATACATAAACATGTGTAGGGCCTACTGTTGATACATAAACATGTGTAGGGCCTACTGTTGATACATAAACATGTGTAGGGCCTACTGTTGATACATAAACATGTGTAGGGCCTACTGTTGATACATAAACATGTGTAGGGCCTACTGTTGATACATAAACATGTGTAGGGCCTACTGTTGATACATAAACATGTGTAGGGCCTACTGTTGATACATAAACATGTGTAGGGCCTACTGTTGATACATAAACATGTGTAGGGCCTACTGTTGATACATAAACATGTGTAGGGCCTACTGTTGATACATAAACATGTGTAGGGCCTACTGTTGATACATAAACATGTGTAGGGCCTACTGTTGATACATAAACATGTGTAGGGCCTACTGTTCAGAAGGTTTTACACTAGAATTGGTCGGGATTTGTCCAGTAGAAAATTGTTGATACATAAACATGTGTAGAGGCCTACTGTTCAGAAGGTTTTACACTAGAATTGGTCGGGATTTGTCCAGTAGAAAATTAACAGCTGGGGTAAACATCTGGAAAGTCGCAAAATGATATATGGATTATAACGTGTGGCGACGAAGTCGCTGAACATAATATGTTCTTATCGTGTTTGGCGGCCTTCTGGCATATGATATGGGTAATTGTTCTGTGGCAGAGGTCTTCCTATGCGAATTGTTGAACATATGATAGTAAAGACAACTAATCGCTGTTGTGGGTATGGGTTATTGACACATAACAGGGTTTTGTTGTAGGTAGGTGTGATTATTAATAGTACTTAAAACTGATAACAGCATGGAGATCATGCAACAGTGGAACTCTATTGTTGACGTGTGTATGGGTTAATGACACACGACTACAGTATTGATACGGTGAAGCAGGATTTCAATGAATTTCGTTTATATTTTCTGCTGAATGAATTTTACTAACCTTGCGTAAAACATGTAACGATGTTGTGGTCGTATTGTCATCATGATTATTTTTATAAGATGTTATGTCGTCTACTGTGTTCATTGTATTGTCCATATTCATAAGCATAAAATTTTTTTTTAGATGTGTATAAATGAGTATCTTTATCCAGAACCTATGCCCAAATAGATGTATTAATAGCGGGCATGGCTAAATTTACATAGTTTCCTAAATCATATCGGTTAATACTAAATAAATAATTTAGCAGATTTATTAAGTAGATTATAAACATATTGTATGAATAAAATATAATTTTAATTTTGGTTAAATGGTTTTTAGTTAAATGGGAATATTATAATGTCTAAATATAATGTTACTTTATTATGACTGTAACTTACTTTTGAAACACCACATGTATGAAAACAGTTGTTTAAATATAAATAAGTTAGTCACTTGTTATTATTATTATTGCAGAAAGACAGGTAAAAAAGTGTCACGAGATTAAAGGGATGTAATGCTAACCTGGCATGATCAATTAAGATTGCTGCATTCTTGGACAGGCCAGAGTGGTAGTATTAGAGACAGATGAAAAGTTTCACGTACTGTGGAGGCGACATGATCAATTAAGTTGGCTTCACTCTTTAACAAGCCAGCATGGTAGTATTGTTGGTAGTTTGCCTAATAGATATACTTTTAATTTGATTTCAGTAATTTAGTCTTTGAAAATAAGTAACAGATTCAATACACACGGAAGTGATGACAGTATTGATTAACAGTTTTAATGACGGTGTAGAGTTTTGGATTTCAGGTGATAGGTAGATATATGATAGTTAATTAAGTAGGTATATTTTAAATAATATTGGTTGTTTTAAGTAAAAATGTTTATTTTTTTTAATGTTATGGTTATATATATATTTTTGTTGGTGTTTATAACTATTATGATGATTGATATTGGTTATTTTAATTATCAGTACATTAATGTGTTGTAGTTATTAATGTCAATAATATGTTTTGTGTTAACTAATCATCATATATGTATCATTTTCATGATGGACGAATGAAGAGAAAGGAATGAAAGAAAAGTAATAGACACAAACATATAGTAACAATACACATTATAGAATATATAGATACATATAACAAATGAACAACACATTATAGATATATAACACAGTGATATTGAGAATAGTTTTCCCTATCGACATGATGTAGCGAGAAGAAATGAGGGTGTGCCAGGTCGACTTACAGTTGTGTGGATATATGTATTCACGTCAAGGACAATCAGTTGTCGACTACGGATCATGTGATCGTTGGGTATGCAACACTGGATGGTGTTTTTATTTAACTGACGGCACTCGGGGATATAGAGACCGTTAGTAGTTTTAAGGTGTCAACATATATACGCGATAACAGATCTTAATATATGAACTGGCGGTGTTTGAGCCTTAGTTTAGTTACAAGTAGTCGGGCATGTTAACGCGATAACATCTCAGGGATCATTTATAGAATGTAGAGGTGGCGGTGTTCGGGACTTGTATTTTAGTCCGGTGTTCAATATCCCACGATCTAGATTGGTTCACATTGACAAACTAAGTTCCAAGGACGGTGAATGCGTTATCTATCACAATAGGATGTAATTTACGTCGTGGACATCATTTGCTTGCATGTCAAGATAACATAGAAAATGGTCTAACGATCATTTTCATTGTAGAGGGGGCAAAGCTGTCATGTAGTAAATGACAGTGAGGCAGGCAATTGATGAGTTAGCGCATCAAAGAAGAAGATAACGGGTGTCACAAATGGTGAACATTGTGACACCAACATTGAACGCAATTTAGACGTCATGATACGACGTCACCTAACACCGTAACGGCTTAAGCTTTAGTTTGTGATCCAGCAAAGACAAGCTAGGACGTGCTTCAACACCAGTCACCGAATACCGGCCTTTATGATGTTGCCAATCCTCAGTGTCCACATGAAGTCGCTCTAGGTGTGTCCGGCAATTGACTACAGGTACTCCTGGCTATCCTGATGCCACGGTCGCTGGCATATATCGTATTCCCTATATGACAGTGGAAGGTAGGCGTTTGTTGTACATTCATTATCATGGCAGGTGGCCCGCTTGGTGCCCAAATATCCACACAGTCTAAATAGATGAATAGCGATGGAGAAGCAAGAGCGAAAGTGCAGTGCGAAAGACTCAAGACTGGATGCGCTCACTCGCTCACGTTTGCTGTTGAAGTTGCCTGCGATAAATTATATCTCAGTTCACTCAAAAGACTTTGTTGTTGGATTTATGTTGGAGTCAGCAGAGTGAGGCCGTCCTAATGTGATTGTACCATTTAGCTCTAGCAGTTAAACGTCAGGTCAATATCATTTTAGAGGAAGCAGGGATCAGCATTTAACTCATGACAATGTCAATACTTGGATATTTGTAGTTATATAACAGTGACAGAACATACGTGACGTGGTCACGGCTGGGAAGTGCACTCGATTTTACTCATTTTTATAGATCAGGTGGTTAACCATTGTCTTGACTAACATTTCACAGGCAGACCACAGTTCTCAGGTTAGTGAATGGCTTATCATGGCGGCAAGGTCACCTTGAACTAATTGGGGTGTCTTTTTTGTGTGTCTCGAATTTTCAGAGCCATCCCATGGGTGTCAAGTACCTGTTTCACAGGCTTGTCGCGAAAGCGAGGCAATCTTGACGAATATATACATGGAAACCACGGTAGTCAAAAAAGGCGAACAACTTCAGCGTCCTAGTGTGGGTCACGTTTAATAGTTTGACAGTGTTCCAACCTCCAGTCGCCCACTATCCCCTCAGCCTCACAGTAGGTCGGAGGACAGATGGATTTACAAAATATCGTTGTGCGACGACTGGTAATATTAATATATATCTTATAATGTGAACCCACATCTATCGTCTCGAAAGCCACTACCTCTCTGACTACAACAAGTGGTAAAATTGTCAAGTGCCAACTTACGATTTCACACAGGACATTTTGAAAATGATGTTCACCCTGATCTGGACGGACGAAACATTTTCGCTTGCGCCGGATTCATCTTCACTAATCTTTTCACCATCAATACTTGGTGCAAGCCATCATCATCAAGTATTCGATAGTACACTTTACTTGAAGGTGATTGTCGTTTTCAATCGCCAAATTGTATCTTTCCAACCTCTCTCATGCACAGACCCAGACTAATTGATTTTTCAGTTCCTTCGCCGTGACGTCACTACTGTCTTGTCGCTTGAGTGACTTCCCTGTCTCGGACCGTTGTTCCGAGGTTGGACTATCATCATACTTTTTCGTGTCTGCTACAATCACTCGCTGTCCCTTGTGATTGTTGCTCTTCTGTTATTCATTCTTTTTTCTAGCCTATTTCCTTAGTGCAAAATAATGATGTTTTGGTACATGGCAGCTCCCACGTTGACGCGGATTTCCAAGGGTTCAGGTTCAGCAAGCCCAACATTGACACTGGGTTCCCAAGGTATAATGACATGTGGTTCCAAAAGGTTCAGAATCGCGAGCCCCTCCACATTGACACCTGGTTCCCAAAGGTTCAGGATCGACAAGCCCCCTAATTTGCCATAAACCCAGGTTTGGTGGGTCCTGTCTTAGTAGTGTTATTGTAGTTGACATGACCCTGTTTAGTTGCGCTGGGAAGTTGCTGTATGACAGTGTGTTCAGATTGCAACGGTAATCTAACATAGTTTCCTCCTGTTGGCTGGTTGTTCTGTTGTGATAATATCAGTCAGGAACACCGATAGTTGTATCAGGGACACAATTCCTCACAGTGTCCAGCCTACCGTCTGCGTGATGGCTGACCATTCTGAACATTGGTCTTGGTGGACGGAGCCACCATATTATATATTTTTCACATTGCCACTCGTTGTCACAACTTCCTACAAGTTCGAAGTACAACAGAAGATCGGTTCATTTTATATCTTTAATTCACCTCGGGCCTTTTACGTAGATTCATCTGAATCTCTACATACTATTCTTTAAACCTTAAGAATTCTCACACCCACGTTCTTATATTAAAACAATATAACTTCAGTCAAACTACAGGTGGGCGCAGGGTGAATACTGCCATTGCCACGATCAATCTCGACCCGTCCGTACTTGGACTGTGGTCAACCTCTGACTTGACGCTTAGCGGAGACACTTGTCTCTGGTCTGACACTGGTCAGCGCTTGGACCGTTTTCCACGATATAATGCGTGAATGTGATTTGTTAATAACAAACTGAATCATGACAATTGTGAAGAAAAAATAAGATGGTCGCCAAAGAATACACCACAACCTATATCTGATATATACATGGAAATGAACAACAACATATGTTTTCTTTCACTTCTGTAACTATGTGACTAAGTCACTACAGGGAAGTCACATTTTAAGTGAATGAAAATGTATAGGTTATTGTCTAAGCTCACAACATTCATTTTGCTGATATCTCGAGATAGCGCGAAATAAATAAATAAATAGAGAGAGAGAGAGAGAGAGAGAGAGAGAGAGAGAGAGAGAGAGAGAGAGAGAGAGAGAGAGAGAGAGAGAGAGAGAGAGAGAGACAGACAGACAGACAGACAGACAGACAGACAGACAGACAGACAGACAGACAGACAGACAGACAGACAGACAGACAGACAAGCAAGCAAGCAGACAGGCAGGCAGGCAGGCACGCAGACAGACAGACAGACAGACAGACAGGTGAAACATACATTTCGTTTAAACTTGTGAAGTTAGAAAGGAAGCATCAGATAGGAATGCGTGTGCACATGCCATATATATATATATTATATATATATATATATATATATATATATATATATATATATATATATATATATATATATATATATATATATATATATATATATATATACTAGCTGACCCGGCCCGGCTTCGCCCAGACCCTGGTGGGGAGCATCTCATTTAATTCATATAAGTAGTCATATAAGTTCTCGTTCCCGTTACCGACTATCTGTCTGTCTGTCTGTCTGTCTGTCTATCTGTCTGTCTGTCTGACCCGGCCCGTCTTCGCCCAGACCCTGATGGGGAGAATCTAATTTAATTCATATAAGTAGTCATATAAGTTCCCGTTCCGACTATCTATCGTCTGTCTGTCTGACCCGGCCCGGCATCGCCCAACTCCTGGTGGGGAGAATCTCATTTAATTCATATAAGTAGTCATATAAGTTCCTGTTCCCGACTGTCTGTCTGTCTGTCTGTCTGTCTGTCTGTCTGTCTGTCTGTCTGTCTGTCTGTCTGTCTGTCTGTCTGTCTGTCTATCTATCTATCTGTCTGTCTGTCTGACCCGGCCCAGCCCATGATGGAGAGCATCTCATTTAAATTATATAAGTAGTCATATAAGATCCCGTTCCCGACTATCTGTCTGACTGTCTGTCTGTCTTGGGTAAATGGAGGAGGGAGGAGGAAGAGGGAGGTGGAGGAGGGAAGAGGAGGGAGGAGGAGGGAGGAGACAGGAGGAGTAGGGAGGAATAGGAGGGAGGAGGAGGGATTAGGAGGAGGGAGGAGTAGTGTGGAGGAGAAGGCGAGGAGGAGGGAGGAGGAAGAGGGAGGAGGAGGGAGAAGGAGGGAGGAGGAGAACGCAGTAGGAGAAGGGAGCAGGAGGAGGAGAGGGAGGAGGAGGGAGGAGGAGGAGAGAGTAGGAGGGAGGAGGCGGAGGGAGAAGGAAGAGGGAGGAGGAAGAGGGAGAAGGAGGAGGGAGATGGAGGAGAAGGAGGGGGAGGAGGGGAGGATGAGGAGGGAGGAGGAGGAATGTGAAGGGAGGAGGAGGGAGGAGGTAGAGGGAGGAGGAGGAGGAGGAGGGAGGCGGAGAGAAGAGGAGGAGGGAGGAAGAGGGAGGAGGAGAATGTGAAGGGAGGAGGAGGGAGGAGGTAGAGGAAGTAGGAGAGAGGAGGAGGAGGTAGAGGGAGGAGGAGGAGAGAGGAGGCGGAGAGGGGGGAGGGGGGAGGAGGAGGGAGGAAGAAGGAGGAGGAGGGAGGAGGAGTGATGAGGAGGAGGGAGGAGGAGGAGAGAAGGAGGAGGGAGGAGGTAGAGGGAGGAGGAGGAGGAGCAGGAGGAGAGGAGGGAAGGAGGAGGAGGAAGGATGAGGGGGAGGAAGGAGGACGGAGGGGACTGAGGAGGGAGAAGGAGGAGGGAGGGAGAAGGAGGAGGAATTAGGCTGATTATAGTGAGAGGCAGGAAGATTTATTAGGCTAAAGGAAGGAGGATTATTTGAGGGATGAGGAGAGGGAGCAGGAAGAAAGGGGGATGAAGGAGGGATGAGTAGAGGAGGAAGAAGTGAGTAGGAGAATGTTAAGTGGGAATAGGGATGAGAGTTAAAAGAGAGGAGGAGGATTGAGGAGGA
>JACEFZ010027119.1:262500-284801 GCA_014155875.1 Cepaea nemoralis | reverse complement strand
AAAAACCAAAAAAAAAACCGAAAACAAAAAAAAAAAAAATGGTAAACGAACATGTCACCAGCGCTGCCCTACACCAACCTGATGATTTAAATCACCTGCCAAAACCGGCACGATATGTATCTCTATCTTACGAAATTAAACGGCAATTTCGAACCTGTCAACCACAACACAACAAAAAAGGTGTTCTGTGAGTTATCCAGTGGAGGAATGCTCTAAACAGCACGTCGAGCAGGTATGCACAGAGCCACAGAAGATAAACACCTGCTGTTGTAAGATACATCCCAAGTGTGGTGAAGAAAGGCACAATAAAACATCTGTGGTTTTGGTACAGCACTGTACAATGGTCGAAAGGCGGCTTCAAGGCCGACATGGCTTTACAACAGTTTGTACGTAAAGTGTGCTTAACATAATTTATGCCAAGTGGATAGAACAGTGGCACACTTGTAGTAAGAAAGGGAAATTTGGTGGGGCGGATGTGTGCCGCCGCCCTATGTGTTTTGAGTGTTTGAGAAAGTGTAGGCGTGGCTGAGAGAGAGAAGGAGGAAGAGAGAGAGAGAGAGAGAGAGAGAGAGAGAGAGAGAGAGAGAGAGAGAGAGAGGGGGGAATGGAAGGGGGATACATATAAGTAAGTGGCAATAAAACTGCTAACTCGATAGGATAAACGTCACACGCCCAGGGTGTGTATGTGTGTGTGTGTGTGTGTGTGTGTGTGTAAGTACATGTGTGTGTATGTGTGTGAGTTTATGTGCGTATGTGTGTGTATACATGCGTGCGCGTGTGCTTGTGTGAGCTTTTGGTATGTGTGTATGTGTGTAAGTGTGTGAGTATATGTGTGTGAGTGTATGTGTGTTTGTATACTTGTGTGTGAGTTTGTGTGAGTGTATGGTACGTATGAGTGTGAGTGTTTGTGTGAGTGTATGGTGCGTATGAGTGTGAGTGTATGTGTGTGAGTAGTATGTGTGTGAGTGTATGTGTGTTATATACTATTGTGACGTGTGTTTGAGTGAGTGCATAGTATGTATGAGTGCGAGTGTGAGGAATTACTTCTCAAACAGGAGGAAAATCAAGTAAGCAGACAATCAAGTAAGACACACAGACAAAGAGACATTCGGACACAGAGACAGAACAAGGCCAAGATCAACAGTATGCCAGCCGATCAGACAGCCAAAAAAAAAAAAAAAGGACAGCTATTGACCAACAAAAAAAACAGACGGGAATGTAGGCCGATGAACGGATAACTGACAGACAGATGGACAGACGGGGGGGAATTGACGGACATGCAGGAAAACAGACTGAAAGACAAAGGGCGGGGGCGGACTGACAGTGAAAGCATAGTTTGGTGAATAGATAAACAGCCAGCCAGGCAGGGAAAAAAGAGAGAAGAGAGAGAGAGAGGAGAGAGAGAGAGAGAGAGAGAGAGAGAGGAGAGAGAGAGAGAGAGGGGGCAGGCAGACAGACAGATAGATAGATAGATAGATAGATAGATAGATAGATAGATAGATAGATAGATAGATAGATAGATAGATAGATGATAGATAGATACACACAAACAGAGCTAAAGAAATACACGCAAATAGACAATATAACTGAAATTAAAATTCGTTGAATAGTACTTACGTCTGAGGTTATCTCTAACCTTTTTGGCAGGAGTCATGCATACCTAACTATTCCCATGCCTTTTAACTAAATTGGCCTTACCGTCTCAATGTTACTTATTCAACTAATATCACTAGTTTGATGTCATACCAACCCGACCCTAACACCAACACCCGATCTGAACAGTCTGTATTATAAAACAGCGGAGCTTGTTTGACTTATTGTTAGCACACAAAGAAGGTTAGGGTTTGTTACAAGGTAATTTCTCTAAGGTTTAGTCTGGTAAACAAAGAGCCCTTTGACTTGCCTTGGGGGTGTTTGGGTATATGGGCAAGTAAAGGATCCCTTTACACACCAACTAAGGTATTGGGTATATGAAAAAACAAAGAACCTCTTTACACACCTTCTGGGGTATTTGGTGTATGGTAAAGAATCCCTTTACATAAATTCTGAGATACTGCGTATGTGGTAAATTTCCCCTTTACATAACTTTTGAGGTACAGCGTATGTGGTAAAGTTCCCCTTTGCATAACTTTTGAGGTACAGCGTATGTGGTAAAGTTCCCCTTTACATAACTTTTGAGGTACTGCGTATGTGATAAAGTTACCCTTTACATAACTTTTGAGGTACTGCGTATGTGATAAAGTTACCCTTTACATAACTTTTGAGGTACTGCGTATGTGGTAAAGTTCCCCTTTACATAACTTTTGAGGAACAGCGTATGTGGTAATTTCCCCTTTACATAACTTTTGAGGTACTGCATATGTTCTAAAGTTCCCCTTTACATAACTTTTGAGGTACAGCGTATGTGGTAAAGTTCCCCTGTGCATAACTTTTGAGATACAGCGTATGTGGTAAAGTTCCCCTTTACATAACTTTTGAGATACTGCGTATGTGGTAAAGAACCTCTTCACATAACTTCTAAGGTATTGGGTATGTGGTAAAGAATCCCTTTACGAGTGTCCCTCTCCATCAGGTGAACCATCTCCGACTTCCGCGGTACTTGTAATTTACGTCTAAAAGTCAAGAACGAGAAGTCAACATTTGAGCCCAACTGTCTCGTGTAGGCGTTGGACCCGCTACCTCGCCACCCGCACGAAGGATGACTCATCATATTTCTGCGACATTATGAAAAGACACAAATAAGAACAAGATGTCGCAACCGCAAAGATTTATGGTAAGAGAAAGACAGACAGTGAGCAATTTTGGCTGTCTTGTGTCTTTGTATAGAAGGATATAAATAAGCGCACTCTCTGATGCATGCTCTTGGAGATAGCGAGATGTGAGAAGGTGTAGACTTGAAGGCAACCTGGGAATCGACTTCCTTAGCCAGAGTGAGGGAGACAGGAAGATTTTATCAAGAACACTAGACATTTGGTTAACCAACACAGAACAGATACGATCGGTCAATATTCGCTATGGGAGATGCTTAAAAGGAAAACGGAAACACTTATAGATTTGTCCGGAGTGTCATAATGATGATCATCACTAATCACTAAGATGTAAAGAAGCATGATCGCACACGTCAATCGCATGATGATGACCGCTGAAGCCGCCATTGCTGACCCCAATCTTACGTCTTTAACCTCTACCACACATATATTTTCAGACGCCATTTTACATTACATGGAAGAACCAATGTTTACAGAACAACTTCATATGACGCAACACAGTATAGAACATACTCCACCATAGCTGTCAAGGCTGGCAACTCTTGTTTTACGCACACAAGCTATTTCTTTACTAATCAAACTCAAACAAGATCGAGATGTCGTGAGGGACGGACCGACCCATGATCCCACTTTAGACTGAATAGCAAATAGGAAACACGACTCTTGATGCCGCCCTGTTAGTCTAAGCGTCTAGAATACCGCCCCGTTCGACCAAGGCACTTACATGCGCCTGTTTAGCTGAAGAACCAAGAATACCTGAACTGACATGTCAGCAGACGGGAGGTTGTTGCTGAAGATTGAAGATCGTTGTTTTAAAGCGGCCATGTTGGAGGTCATATTTTGTTGCCAGTACATTTTACCATGATTGTTCTTTAGTTTCATGTAGGTTTGGTTCGGGGACGGCAAACTGGCTTTACAATTCCCAGACATACCGAGACGATGATTCGAAATCTGCTGGGGAAGATCTAGAAGCAAATAGTCGGTCGTTTAGAATAATATGGCAAACTACTGAACGTATAAATTGCCCATACAATACAAATATCCCCTCCACCCATGCTGAGCGTGATTACGACATCCTGTTAAGAAATTGCAACTAGGTTTCATATGGTTATAATGTGTAAATTGTCTGATCTCAGTAAACCGTGCACCACAGCAAGTGGCTGAGATTTGCCTCAAAGTGACCAATCTCCACTAAGGTGAGTTCAGTAGTTGAGGCTCTGCTAGTTCAGAATTAATTAAAATGTGACCCGTATTCCATTCAAGTATTTCTACTTGTCACTGCTGGTAATCTGGGTGTTGACGTGTGACGGTATTATTCATCAGTCATGGTTCGAACTTCACGGCAACATGTCGTCCCATTATGCTTCGTTCCTGTGTCAGTGAATATCACACAAAATGCTCCTCATTGCCCCATAAGAAAAGTGGAACATACAGGAGTCTCCACAAACCAACAGCCCGCAGAGGTATACTGTCATAATGCCGCTGCCAGAATTCCAACACAAAAGTCATTGAAAGCGACAGTCCCTAGAAAACCAGTAGCCACACATTACTGCATAAGGCAAACCAGTCAGTTCTGCGACAGCCGGCTGCCATTATTCCGAACATGCAGTTCATGCTACAAACAACCGTGGACAGATGTAAAAGCATTCCACACGAAATTCACAGCTCACAGTGTCGTGCCACGCACTAAACTTAGTAGCAGGGCGATGGAACCATGCACTACCAGTCCAAAACGAAGAAAATTCGATGCAATCCGTAGCCACAAGCATAAACACTCCAGAGGCATTAACCGTTTAAATGCCAATCCTCCATGTTGGTGACCGGAATCTGAAAGTGATGGCATATTTAGCTATTAGTCCATCTGTAGCAAAGAGCTTCGAAGTGCGACCATGACCGAACATATGCTCCCAACAATTTTCCTGGGCGTTGGGTCTGAGTCTGTTGGCAATGAAGCACCTCAAACCAGGGCCGTGCTGTGCTTTGATACAGAGAGGATGCCACATCAGGCGGCACCTTAAGGGGGCTTCATAAGCGGAAAAGGGGGGGGGGGGGGGGGGGGGGGGGGTTCGGGCATTTTAAAAGGAAAAAAAAAACATAAAAGGGGCGACATTTCGAAGACTTGCATCATCCTGAGAAAATCGCACTGTGCTGTCTCAAACAAGGAGAGGAATCATTGCCAGCCTAGAACTAAACCCGACCCGTCCGCAACCTCGCTGTACTGGACCATGACTTGGGTATAACCTAATATACCTCATCAGGAAGCTTTAGTTCTGGTTTTATACACCTCATTGGTTTCTGATGTTGGAGAGGGGGAGGAGAGCGATGGAACACTGTCACTGTACCGGGTGGAGAGAAACGTCACTACACCAGCCTCTCACTGTTACACCTCATTGAGAGAAACGTCACTACACCAACCTCTCACTGTTACATCTCACTGAGAGAAACGTCACTACACCAACCTCTCACTGTTACACCTCACTGAGAGAAACGTCACTACACCAACCTCTCACTGTTACACCTCATTGAGAGAAACGTCACTACACCAACCTCTCACTGTTACACCTCATTGAGAGAAACGTCACTACACCAAACTCTCACTGTTACACCTCATTGAGAGAAACGTCACTACACCAACCTCTCACTGTTACACCTCATTGAGAGAAACGTCACTACACCAACCTCTCACTGTTACACATCACTGAGAGAAATGTCTCTACACCATCCTCTCACCGTTACACCTCATTGTTTGGTAATGTTTGTTTATTAAAAAGTAAAAACTTGCGGAGATATTGCCACTCCGCAAGAGTTTACTTTTTTTTTTTTAATAAGGCCAAACTAATTCACAATATTGTATATCAAAGTGCTCTAAGTTACCTTTGGCGATTGTTTAAATACAACGCAAGACATAGCGAACGACTAAATATACTACATGTTCCTACGCCTTGGGAGTCTCCGTGGCGAAGTGGTCAAGCCGTCTGCCTCGGGTCGAATGTTGTGGGTTCGATTCCGGGCTACGTCTTTCAGTTCATGTGTCAATTTATTTCTCGTAGACTCCTGGGAGTCGTCGCAGAAGCTACGGAGTTCGTGCTTTGTGATGCTTTCTGCAGGTTGCCATGTGAAAAGAGACCGAGCCATATGGGATAAAACCCGGGGCAATGAAGTTGAGCCTCTCGACTTTTAAGACTTTTAAGACGCCTAGGATAGACTTAGACAACACAAGATTAGTGTATTTAGCTGTTGCGCATGGTCTGTTTCAAGGAAGGCTGCGCAGAAGTTCAGCTGTGTAAGGTGCCAAATAAGATCATGCTAATCTAAAACTGTGACGAGACTGCAAGAACGTCAGTCAAGTCAAAAAAGGGGTGAAGTCAGACAAGAATGCAATGCAGGGGAGTCAAAGAAAAATATTCATCCAGCACAGAACTGATGTCGTCGACCGCTACACGCCGAGGGAGATACTGATAAAGGGATTCGAGCACGTATGGACTGAACGGTTCTATGTGCAGTGAGGATAACCTAAAGAATAAGCACCTAAATAACACGTGGGTGGATAGCATCAAGAATAGGACTGTATGGAGTCTGTATACATTTACCACGAAGACCCACTTCAAGGGTGTTGGATACCCACAACAGCAAACCTTCAGTGTGGAGATGTACTTGATAATGATAATAATGAGGATACATAATAATGATAATAATGAGGCTAAGTGGGACAGAAGAAACTAGAGTAAATCAAGTGGGTTAATGTAAGAATTTGAATGGGCAGAATTAGTTAAAACAAAACCATTCTTCCATAATGCCAGTAGTAATGAATGAATTTATAGCACTCTGTGAACAGTTATGTAATAGTCCGCCCTTAGTTTTTCTAGAAAGCCGCGGCGGTGCAGTGGCCTGGGGTTTATGTATTCGAATCTCCATTGAATCGGATATTTTAAGACCTGAGCTAGGTTAATCCAGCCTAAAATAAGATACCAGAGTTGAGTTGAGTTGAGCTCAGAAACGACATCACTGCACTTAGGGTATTCCCACACGTGCTCCGTCACCTCGTTCAACAGCCAGCGAAGAGTCAGACTGCTAATGGTTCCCACCGCTATCTGATTGAAAGGTCTCCTGGTCTTCCCTCTCAGTTTTGAGATTCGTCTTGAGCCCCTGCTGATCCCCCGCATATCATTCATTTATTCAGTAGCATGTCCTTTGCAGAACCTCGCTCCCATAACAACCTTCCAGAAAACTTCTCGATCACAAGCAAGATGTCCTGCGTCCGATATACCCATCTGGAGATCATCCGCCACAACTGCACCCATCTTCTCTTCATCTACCGCTATATCATTCTCTCCATATACAGGTTCTCAGTCTCTTCCCCCGCCTTCTCCACCTGATCTCAACCCCATCTACCTTGTCCATAGGTAATCTACCACCGAGAGGCACCAGCCTATCAACCTGCTCATTCTATATGTACCAGAAATGTCACGGAAAGTAAAGGCTGCAGCGTAATATTGACCACATGACCCACCGAGTACCGATAGATCAATAAAAATATGAGACTAGCCCCATATACCATACACGTCACAAGACATGTATACATGTTGTTAAAATCCTCTCCCTGTTCGTGGTTGTGAAAGATTTAAGAGGCGAGGCAGAGAAGAAACAAGACGATTCTGGAACTAGTGACGTACAGGGAGAAGAAATCTCGGTTCCATGATAACGGCAGTCGAGGTTAGCTATTTATGTCAACACAGACGCGCCCTTGTCTTGTATGTGTGTGAGCGACAGTTTCTTTAACCATGTGCTACTTACTACATAGGGTTGGGATAAAGTAAATAGAGATATACACAACATGGAGAGAATTGGGTACATTGGCTACCACATGGGGTTGAGATAAAGAGAATGGAGATATACGAACATGAAGAGAATTGGGTATATTGGCTACTACTACATGGGGTTGGGATAAAGAGAATGGAGATATACGAACATGAAGAGAATTGGGTATATTGGCTACTACTACATGGGGTTGGGATAAAGAGAATGGAGATATACGAACATGAAGAGAATTGGGTATATTGGCTACTACTACATGGGGTTGGGATAAAGAGAGTGGATATATACACGACTTGAAGCGAACTGGGTACATAATGCTAGCTCCATATTTGAATAGTTCAATTGGCACTCAATGGGGGATTTGGTCAGCATCATTCCGGCTGTCGCTACTTCCCAAAAGAGTGCAAAAATCACATCTATTTAGTGCGATGATGGACAGTCAACACCCACGCTATGCACACACTGGATAGCTCAGGGACATGCTCGGAAAGTATTTGCATCTTGAGTAGAGGGGTTAGTTAGTTAGTTAGGTTTGTTATCACCAGGGTCTGTGATGTCAGAGTGCCATCACGTCTTATAGGTCTGATAGCAAGGTTATCAACTTGGCTATCAACTTTGCTATCAACTTGGCTATCAACTTGGCTATCCCCCGGGAAGGTTAACCCGGTCAACAAATGCCCGCAGAAGTCGGATGTGTCGGCCTGACGGCGCAAGAACGCAGCTCTGCTGTAAACAGGCACAACGCAGTCACATCCGAAAAAAAACTCCGGATGAACGAAGAAGAAGAAGAAGAACTTGGCTATCGACTTGGCTATCAACTTGGCTATCGACTTGGCTATCAACTTGGCTTTGGCTATCAACTTGGCTTTGGCTATCAACTTGGCTATCAACTTTGCTATCAACTTGGCTATCGACTTTGCTATCAACTTGGCTATCGACTTGGCTATCAACTTGGCTATCGACTTGGCTATCAACTTGGCTTTGGCTATCAACTTGGCTTTGGCTATCAACTTGGCTATCAACTTTGCTATCAACTTGGCTATCGACTTTGCTATCAACTTGGCTATCAACTTGGCTATCAACTTGGCTATCAACTTGGCTTTGGCTATCAACTTGGCTTTGGCTATCAACTTGGCTTTGGCTATCAACTTGGCTATCAACTTGGCTATCAACTTGGCTATCAACTTGGCTATCAACTTGGCTATCAACTTTGCTATCAACTTGGCTATCGACTTTGCTATCAACTTGGCTATCGACTTGGCTATCAACTTGGCTATCGACTTGGCTATCGACTTGGCTATCGACTTGGCTATCAACTTGGCTATCGACTTGGCTATCGACTTGGGTATCAACTTGGCTATCGACTTGGCTATCGACTTGGCTATCAACTTGGCTATCAACTTGGCTATCGACTTGGCTATCGACTTGGGTATCAACTTTGCTAACGCACACCCACTTTCAGCTAAGCTAGGATACAAGTAGCGGAGCTATAATCGATCCATTCTGAACAGAGTAGTTTGCATCACGATATTGATTATACTGCCGTGTGGGTAAACAGTTGTACCACCTCACATATACTAGATCGAAGATTTCGCTGACTGTTGAAGATGAGGACAGAGCGCGTCTGGGAACGTCTCGAGTGCAGTAATGACGGTTCTTGACTAAATTCAACTCAACTCAACATATGCTAGATCAACTCCGGAACACACTTTGTGTTTACTTTTTCTGTGCTGACGAAGACTTTCCCTGCAAGGTCCATTTTGTTTCTTGTTATCGTCTTCTAGTAAAGCTTACCTTCTACCTCTCGTGTTTTGGTGATTCATGCATATACTAGATCAAGACATTCTGAAGCGTGTTAACTGTTTGCTTCGCAGCGTTTCCGTGTATAGAAATGTGTGCTACCGAATCTTACATAGTTGGGGTAAAGACACAGCAGCTCTGGGATTAGAACCAAAATGCCTCTATCAGTAAGCTTACGAGCTACCCGCCACACCTTTGTTTTGTTTTTTTGTTCGCATATCCCTTACAGGACATCGCTGTCAACATCAGCATCTTTCAGCTGATTGTTGATGTCTTGGCAAGATTGCGCTCAGTAGTTTACATTACTACATTTCACAAATATGCGCACTGTTATTAGATGCGTTAGGTCAACCGTATAACAAGCACTGTATGGCAGGCGACACGGGCTAATTCTTCCCGAGCATAAATAAAGCAGCAATTTGCCCCATTTATTTGCGTAATAAGGACAGCCACTACGGGCACAAATACATACACAAAAATGTTGCACTATTAATGGCACGAGAGAAGTAGCGGCTGAAGCAGGATATTACAATATCACATGAAAATAGTTCGCTATGTGTGATTCCTGCGACAAAGTGAGAGATAATAATAATGGTAGGTACACCGTGTATGTGTTTATTATCTCTCACTGTTTCCGCAGCAGTCTCAAATACCTGTTTTTATTTTGTGTTATTAATAGCGTGCCGAAATTGGGTAGATAATCTTCGGAAGGACGGACAAAGGAAATTTGTTACGAATACCAACAAGTAGAATATAGTGGAGCGGCTGGCCGAGGGATCAGTTAATTCGCCTTATTCATCGTGCGATGTGTGTTCGATTCTCGATAGAGCGCTCTTTTGCCTAATAGTTAAGGTATGCTAATTCCAGAAAAAAACATGATACATCAGACACACACAGATCGATCAAATACAGACAGACAAATAATTAAAGGGAACATCATAAGACATAGAAGTACGGAGTCGGGAGGATTCTTGAAGCTTCATGATCAACTTCAGAGCTGAATACTACAGGGTGTTTGTAAAGTCTCACTACACTTTATATGTAGAACACATACGAAAAATGAAGTATATGATGTCATCAAAAATGTACTTCACAGTCCATCGTGAAGCAATATGCAACGATTGGCTGTCGTCTGCTGGAGTAATTCTTTGCACTCCAAACAGAATGGTGTTATCAAAGGAAGACATATTTGTTTATCAAACTTTTTCTACATACAAAGTGTAGTGAGACTTTACAAACACCCGGTAGATGATGATGATGTCTTTTTTTTGGGTATTAACTCTCTTTGAACTCAAGCGTAGTTCATACACGTGCTACTACTTCTAGTGCACTGCACTGATATTTGCGAGTGGATTAGCTTCCCCCTATTACCAGTTCCCTCGACATTAGGCGAACGCACTCAGACTTCTAAGGTACTTGCAATTTACGTCTCCAAGACAAGGACGAGAAGTCAGCATGTTTACTGAGAGATCACTTAGTAAACGTTACATCAGATCACTGGGCAAACATCACTACAGATCATTTGGTAAACATTACAGCAGATCATTTGGTAAACATTAAATCTACAGGGAAGTAGGCACGGAAATGAGAGAAAGTATTTTAAATTACGTTAATTGAACGACGATTAAAAACATTAATGATTTTTCCTACTAAGCTTAACTAGCAGCAGATGATGGCAGCTGTGAGGCAGTAATACGATGGAGTGTAGGAATGGCGAAGGAACATTTAGTTGCATGTAACAGACTGTAACATATAACCCGTGAAGTTACGAAGTGGAATTAATAGAGATAGGATATTACGTCGACTCTACATTATTGTATGTTACAGAAACATGGGCAATGAATAAGCTACAAGCACCATCAATATGTGCCAAGGCAGCTGATGTAGGCGTTCATGTTTCTCTACAGATCTCAGTGTTCTAAATCATCTCTGCTGATGACATTCCTCCATGCAACCGTCCCAGTCAGTTCAGCATCAAGTCTCTCGGTCAGTCTCTGCTTTCTTTCCCCATTGATCTTTCCAGTCGTCACGATGTTTTTCAATGTCCTCTCTTCTCATCACATGATCAAAGAATGTTGTTTATCACTTGCTTATAGTTGTATATACATTTCTACTTTCAATAGCCTCTTTCAGGCAATTTCTATTAGCCTGGCAGTCATAGGTATTCGCAACATTCAGCTCCATGATTCTCTACCATGCAGCAAAAGAGGCTCTATAAATAAACAGTTCTAGGGTGAAACTGAAGCTGATCACCATAGCCACACGGCATGGACTATAAGAATACTCATACATTTAATACAGTAGTACATACTTGTGATATAAAGTGTAAAAATGATAACTATCCACAAGAGAAACAGTTAAACTATTATTTCTGATCCATTTCCTACATGAGCACACAATATTCCCAAGTGATTCCGAAACTAGACTTGTATAGCTGACGCCTTTAGACTCAAACGTTTGATAACTTATTAAGAGCAATGGGATAATTAATCGTATTAAGCGACTTCCCGTATCTGCTACGGGCTAATATGTCGCCGAACTGTTGTAAATGTTGTGTTATAATACAACATATCTGCTACCATACTAACAACTTTTAAGTCATTGCTGTGACACACTCCTACTTCCCATTTTCCGCCATCCATTTTTGTTTGACCCAAATGTACTTTTTGCATGGCACTGAATCTGTTAACATGATACCTACTTGTGATAGAAAGTGTGATGGTGACAACTGACCACAATAGAAAGAGGTAAAACAAAACTGTATTTAACGCAATCGCAGTTGACGTGGCCGAAAGGATAAGAGAACTATAGCTCTTAAACTTCCAGTGCGCTGAGGGAACAGCGGGATCAGCCCCTAACCCGGCCAGTTGCACTTTAACGTTGACTTATCATTCAAAAAGCAATGGCAAACTACTGAGCGTACATTTCATGGAAAATCAGCCTTGGGTAGGGGTTGATCGCCACGTCCTGCAAAGGATATGCAGTGCTTATTGTATGTGTCTGTGTCAGTCCCGTACTACCAGGGACATACAGTACTTATTGTATTTGTCTGTGTCAGTCCCGTAATGCTTGCAGTAGACACCCGCTGTGAAGAACCACGAGTGCTTGGCTTTCAAAGAGGATAAATACACATAGAAAGTAGCCGCGTGGGAAGCCAGATATATTTATTTAATCTGTGACCAAATGCAAAAGGGAAGGGTAATACACTGTGTCAGCCACGTACTACGTACAATACAAACAGCGACATTTCGGGTTCCATGGGAAGAGACAATCACACATAACCTGTTGTTAAGGATTGATGTGATTCGTGGAATGCAACAAGTAAGTTTGGACCAAACATTGCGCACAATCAAATGAACAAGTATTAACATGTTAATTTCCGTCCACTGAGCATTGAAATTGCGGAAGATACCACGAAACAAAACAAATAACACGATGACACTAGTATGGCGATATATCTCGTCCTTCTGTTCAAATGGGGTGGGGGGGGTTGGGGGGGTGGGGGGTGGGGGGAAGTTACATGTGGTGATATATTATCCTTCAGCACTCAATCAATTAAAACATTACCCGGTATTTCCAAACTGCTATACTGTAAAATAGGGCGCTATGGTCAGGTAGTGTCAGCCTATGTGACTGATGGTTACGTGTTCTAATCCGCAAAGAAATGGATGCACTAAAATTCCCTGAGCTCCCAGATCAAACCCCCCTTTAATAGGTACCAGGTAATGTCATGGGAAGTAAACACGACCGGCGTAGCATTGACCACATCACACACCGAGTGTGGATTTATATATGAAATATACGACTAGCACTATAAGGTGTACTTTTAATGACTGCGCAGTATTTGAAATTATTGCCGGTCCAAGTATTGTATTCACCCTCCTTAAAGTTCATGAAGCATAATAAGCAAATACAAAACTTGGACCGGCAAACAGACATGACAGACTTAGACACTGAAGCAAAATCAACACCTGCGAGATATGAAGCCGCAGAAGAGCTGCCATATTAATTACCCAAAAATGAGTCAGAAGTGAGTCATGTCATCAGACAGTGGGTTTAACCCCTGGTGCCACATAATATAGACAGGCAGAAGATCAAAATGTCGGCCACCTGGTTAGAATGCAACACGGTCATCTACACACATAGGTTATATGCTAAAGAAGATCTGACACGAGAGCAAAAGGCCACACGAGAAGAGAATGGATTGCTATATCAAAGACCATGTACAATCACACCTAATGACATTATTCAGTGCCGCGCATCGGGCGCTGGAACGTCAACTATTCCGTCCAATGACGCTTGACGGCACAAGTGGAAGATGATGACGATGAAACCCTTCTGTCCCACGCATGTTATATATTAGCACTATCTTACAGTTGATGCTTTCACCCGTTCAGACTCAATGTTTATTATAGTAACACATCTATGTGTTACTATGTGTGTTCAATAAAGTAGCACCTATATGTGATATGTGTTCATTAAAGTAACACATTTATGTGATGGATTATGTTTATTAAAGTAACACCTATATGTGGTAGATAATGTTAATCATAGCAACACCTGTATGTGATAGAAAATGTTCATTAAAGTAACACCCATATATGATAGAAAGTGTTCACCAAAGTAGCACCTATATTTGACAGAAAATGTTCATTACAGTAACACCTATATGAGACAAAGTATGTTTGTTATACTAATACCTATATATGATATAAAATGTTCATTGTAGTAATACCTACATGTAATAGAAAATGTTCATTAAAGTAACACCCATACGTGATAGAAAATATCCCTCAAAGTAACGCCAATGTGAGACAGAATATGTTTATTATAGTAACACCTAATGTGACAGAAAATGTTCATTAAAGAAACACCTATATTTAATATAAAATGTAAAGGAGATAATTGATTGGAAAAGAAGCATATGAACCTTTTTGTCCTATTAATTTGTCAACGTAAGTCCAAATTATAAAATAAAAACAAGGTGGCAAATATAACTCTTCAATCCTTATATCGCCAGACAAATAATCACAATCCTGAAATACTTGCCAACACACTTAATCCTGCGTTATCGAATTAACAAAGGCTTGAAAATGTCCCAGAACCAACTGTCAAGATCACATTAATATCCAACTTAAGCTTGACATTCACACAGTATCTATGCCAAACCACACGCTAAATAGCCCAAGATAACAACACTAATAAATTACGCTACACCTAAGCATATAAAGACTATCCCAGGATATGCGTAGGTTGAAGAAAGTCATATCTTCCATTTCCCACAACCCGCCTGCCTTATATACACACAGGAAATTCAACATATCAGCCGGCAAGAATTGAATACCGTATTATCTGTAATAAATACACATGTAGTTTGAAGGGTACTTCACGTATGGAGGTTGACATGATCGCCGGCTGAGATCAGAAAACCTGAAAGCGTTTACTAACCTAAGCAGGCTAATATAAATTTCAATACTTGCTATCACGTAGCAGCAACGATCAATGACTGACACGCCAGACAGATTACTATGTCATTCAGCAACAGCCTGTCAGGCGTTGTTCGAGTACTTCAATTCAACACGCTCATTACTGAAGATATTTAAAAAGATGTGTAGTTCTACGTGTTAAGGAAGAAGCTGCATTGATTATGTACTACTAATAGTAGCGGAGTGGATCTAAAAGTATTGGTAGACCGTAGACAGTTAGTCAGTAGCGGTGCCAACTTCACGGCAAAGGGTCGCATCATTCTGCTCCTTTCCTGTGCCAGTGAATATTACACAAAATGCTCCTTCACTGCCGCATATGAAAAGTGGAACAGACAGGGGTCTTGAAAAATCAACAGTCCGCTCAGGTATACTGTGCATAATGACGCTGCCTGAATGCCAACACAAAAGTCCGCCACGAAAAGCTACAGTTGATCTTCGACAGAAGCGGCAGTCAGTAGAAAACTAGCAGCCACACATTTCTGCATGCGGCAAACCCAGTTAGTTCAGAAACCGGCGACCGCCATTTTTCCGAAATTGCAATTCACGACACAAATAACCGCGGACAGATGTAAAGGCACTCTACATGACTACATGAAGTCCATAGCTCACAGTGTCGCAACACGCACTCAACTCAGTAGCAGGATGACAGAACCATGCACTACTAGTCCAACACGAGATAAATGCGCAAGCAAACCGCAGCCACAAGCATAAACACTCAAGAGGCTTTAACAGCTCAGCCGCCTAACCTCCATATTGGACAGAAAGTCGGAAGAAAAAAAAAACACAGAAGCTACTCAAAAGACATTGACATTTTAAACAAACTGCACGATGTTTAAGAGGGTCCACGTCATCTGGGGTCCACTTGCCATAGAGCCAGCCGACACCTGGGCCAGTCCACCACTGGTTTTAACTATGAGGGCAAGAAGCAGCCCTGATTATGTGCTCCTAAAGCAGAGCGTCGGCATTGTGTTACTGGGTTCCGGATGGGAAAGTAACGAATCATATTACTATAAACTCCTATTGACCGAGAGGTTTACGACGGGGTAGTGAGTTCATTCCCGCAAAGGACATTCAGCCAACCACCTAAGCAGGTCATAAGAGGCGACTGAAGAGGGTTGGTCTGAAAATGGCTACCTCACAGCTTTGAAAATATCAGCCAGCATCAAACCAACCATGAATAGTCTTCTAAGGAATTGATTGGCATGCGTGGTTGAGACCCTTTGCTCCACTGGGAGTCTTAAAGGCAGAAGTAACAAAGAGAGGAAGGCATAGGGTAGAAATAGTTTCACACCGATATTTTCCGGCGATCAAAAGACATATGTAGAGAATATATGGTGAGCATCAACCAATCACCGATTCTTCTATAAAGAAACCGACTTCCGACTTAACTATGAGTGTTTATCCGCACACGTAAATAGATCAATGTATGCTACATATATTGTAGGTGTGCACTTGTATGTTCGTATGCGTGTGCATTTAGATCATCATCATCATCATCATCATCGTCGTCATCATCATCAAGTGCCCTGCCAGCTGGAGTAGGTGTTCATGTCTCTCCACAGATCGCAGTCTTTAGTTTTCTGGATAAACTTTGCTGATGATATTTCTCCATACCAGTGTCTCAGTCCATCCAGCATAATTTTTCTTGGTCTGCCTCTGCCTCTCTTCCCGTTGATCTTTCCAGATGTAACGATGTTTTCCAATGCCCCTCTTCTCATCACATGACCAAAGAAAGCCATGTGTGCATTCGCATGGGTCGCACAATTACCCATATTTTGGACACCAATATCAATTCCCCGTCTCTTATTATATTTACATCCGTCCATTTTGTTTCGTTTCTCGGTCTTTTGTGTTGGCTACACATTTATTTTGTTGCACTGTTCGGAATACTATTTCTGGGTTGTGATATTTCTGTTTTCAGAGAGTTATTCCAATTGAATTTTGCTCGCTGAAGACGACTTTAGTCACAACGTTCTATGGATGTGTATTTCAATGTCATGATTCATGTATGTGTATTTCAGTGTCATGATTCATGTAAGTGTATTTCAGTGTCATGATTCATGTAAGTGTATTTCAGTGTCATGATTCATGTAAGTGTATTTCAGTGTCATGATTCATGTAAGTGTATTTCAGTGTCATGATTCATGTAAGTGTATTTCAGTGTCATGATTCATGTAAGTGTATTCAGTGTCATGATTCATGTAAGTGTATTTCAGTGTCATGATTCATGTAAGTGTATTTCAGTGTCATGATTCATGTAAGTGTATTTCAGTGTCATGATTCATGTAAGTGTATTTCAGTGTCATGATTCATGTAAGTGTATTTCAGTGTCATGATTCATGTAAGTGTATTTCAGTATCATGATTCAAAGCAAATTTTACTGTCATGCCTCCGCGGCGAAGTCGTTTCACAGTCATACCTGCTGTGAAGGTTGTGAGTTCGACTCCTGCCTATGCCATTCGGTTCACGAATGCAATTTTCTCGGAGACGTGAGGGTTGTCGCTGGAGCTATGGAGTACGCATGATTCATGTAAGTGTATTTCAGTGTCATGATTCAAAGCAAATTTTACTGTCATGCCTCCGCGGCGAAGTCGTTACACAGTCATACCTGCTGTGAACGTTGTGAGTTCGACTCCTGCCTATGCCATTCGGTTCACGAATGCAATTTTCTCGGAGACTTATGAGGGTTGTCGCTGGAGCTATGGAGTACGCATGATTCATGTAAGTGTATTTCAGTGTCATGATTCAAAGCAAATTTTACTGTCATGCCTCCGCGGCGAAGTCGTTACACAGTCATACCTGCTGTGAACGTTGTGAGTTCGACTTCCTGCCTATGTCATTCGGTTCACGAATGCAACTTTTCTCGGAGACTTCTGAGGGTTGTCGCTGGAGCTACGGAGTACGTACAGGATGTATTTTTAATGACTGTGGGGTTTTTGAAAATATTGCCGTTCCAAGTTTTATATTTACATTTTATGTTGCATGAGCTCAACAAAGGGTGAATACAAAACTTGAAACGGCAGTATTTTCAAAAAACCCACAGTCATTAAAAACACACCTTATACTTTGTGCGACGCTTTCTGTAGACCGCCCTGCGGAAAAAAGTCCCAGCCATATTGGATAAAACCCGGTGCAATGAAGTCGAACCTCTTTCCTTTTGAATTGTTCATCACTTTACCTATTTCACGAGGCTTGGCAGCCTCCAGAGCATAACTGATCGCAGAAACATCCGCCAATATTGGGGCTTGTGTCCGGTTTACTAAATTGGTAAGCAAGTGGGTTAGAATCTATGACATCATTGATATCAGTGCACATACATGTGTCTTACCCACCTCGCTCTAAGAAGAGCACCTTATTTTCGTATTTGATTGCATTTATGTGATTAGTTTTCCTGTTAACAAGATGGCGACTGAAGCAACTAATTGTCTTTCACACAGAGGTTTGTTGACACTTACAGACCGTTTATACTGTTGACAATCGAAATGTGCTTTACTAGGAAATCATGATAAGTTTAGGGGAAGGCTACAGACGCAGAACTTGACATATGCTATATGAAGACAGGCTGTTGGGTTCGTGGGACACGGTGCAAAGAAAACGCTTAATTAAACTGAATCAAATTGGCTCGTCGAGGTGAAGGTTGGTTTAAGCCATACAAGAGTGAGTGGTGGATTTCATAATCGTGTGACAGAAACAAATTATAAAAAATATAAATATATTGTAGTCTACATGACAAACAGAAGGGATAATCGAGCTGGTCAAGAGATAGGGAACCAGACGGACAGAGACACAAACCTGCTGCCTTGTGGGTAAACTGAGGATAGTCAAAGGCTAGGGAACAGACAAATTCGCTGCCTCGTAGGTAGACTACGGACAGTCAAAGGCTAGAGAAAGAAAGCATGGGAAAATGCTTGTCAAAGTCGGATGTACCGAGCCATGAGCTTGGGGAAACAGTGCAACGCAACTGACTCGATGATGATACATTGGCAAACGAAGGCCGCCTAGTTTAAAGCTGATATGCCCAATAATGAGGACAACAAGTTTAGAAGAAGCAGCTAAAGAGTCAAAAGGGGAAGTAGAACATCCAGGTCACAGGAAAGATGATGTCTATCATCAACTTCGACGAAGTGAACAGGCCGCGATCTTCAGAATCCCCACAGGATGTTACATGCTGAGATGCCACTTGTTCAACAAGCTAAAGATATGAGACAATGCTGATTATAACTGGGGAATTGATAAGTTGTCGGTTTGATATCAAGGCAGGGTTTTTTGTTTACACTTCCTTGGGCTTCCAGATTGACTCAGCTTAAAATTGATTAGTTATTTGCTTGTCCTTTACATGACGTCGCAGTCAATTCCATCATTTTTTTTTTGTTGGCTGTTTGCGATTTCTTGGTATGTTTACATTCAGTAGTTCGTCATTGCTTTATGAACGACCGACACAAATACCGCTGCATGAAAACCAATGCAAGGCGCTCTGCTGCCAAATCGCCGGCAGCTGTGCTTTGACCGCGGTGGGCGGGATAATTGAGTCCGTAAATCCTTCGCCACAAAGCCGTTCTAACAATTGGTACCATGAAATATTTTGGGAAGTGGATGCAGCTGCGAGATGTTGGCCGTAACACGCATTGAGTGCCGACTAGACTTTGAGTACACGAGACTGGTCTATAAGTACACGAGACTGATCTATAAGTACACAAGACTGGTCTATAAGTACACGAGGCTGGTCTATAAGTTCACGAGACTGGTCTATAAGTACACGAGACTGGTCTATAAGTACACGAGACTGGTCTATAAGTACACGAGACTGGTCTATAAGTACACGAGACTGGTCTATAAGTACACGAGACTAGTCTATAAGTACACGAGACTGGTCTATAAGTACACGAGACTGGTCTATAAGTACACGAGACTGGTCTATAAGTACACGAGACTGGTAATCGTGATATTGCCCATACCACGCATTGAATGCCGACTGGTCTATAAGTACACGAGACTGGTCTATGAGTACACGAGACTAGTCTATAAGTACACGAGACTGGTCTATAAGTACACGAGACTGGTCTATGAGTACACGAGACTGGTCTATAAGTACACGAGACTGGTCTATGAGTACACGAGACTAGTCTATAAGTACACGAGACTGGTCTATGAGTACACGATACTGGTCTATAAGTACACGAGATTGACAACATCTACTCAATACACCTCTTGACGAGGTTAATGTCGTGGGATGAAGAACTGACAGGGAAGTCGTAAACAAATCAGGAATCAGAAAAATCACTAAACAAGACCAACGTTCTTAATAACAGAACATGATGGGCACAGACAAAGAGGTATCATCCTGCTGGAGAGCAGAAAGGGCACAGACAAAGAGGTATCATCCTGCTCGGGAGCAGAGAGGGCACAGAGAAAGAGGTATCATCCTGCAGGGAAGCAGAAAGGGCACGGACAAAGAGGTATCATCCTGCTGGTGAGCATAATGAATTGAAAGGTGGAGTCTGTTAGAGGAAGATCATGATTTACACAGGAGAGCAACATCAAGAGATTGATGGAAGGAGGTAGTTTGACTGAGGAACATGACGGTTTAATTGGGCGGGAGGGGGTGGGGCAACATCGAGAGATAGATGGAACATGACGGTTTAATTGTGCCGGGGGTGGGAGGGGGGAGGGGACAACATCAAGAGATTTATGGAAGGAGGTTGTTGGACTGTGAGGTATATCATTGTTTACATGGGAGGGAAATGTCAAGAGATTGACAGAACGAGATAGAACGAGGTTGTATGACCCTGCAATTATGTTATTCGATCTGGGCTTCATGTAGGGGTCGGCTGATAATGAAAGAAACACCCAAACACCTGTGGGTGAATCATGACCAAGCTGGATATAATACCAGACAGTCTGTTTGTGCTGTGCTGAAGCAATGTCCAGGCTATAGCCTAATATTCCTCTCCGCAGACGTGATGTTCCACTACCATCCTTTGAACATACCGCTGATTTCAGCGCTTGGAGAGGGGAAGGAAGGCTCTGCTAACACATACGAAAAATGGTGATGGCTTTTTGGTACCGGGTTAGGAAGAACTGTATCCAAACAAACTTGACTCCAGTAAATGCAAGGCTTTTTTAAAAAGCTTCGGATTGAAAGATTTAAGACTCAGAAAATTCACCAACCAATTCACCAAACTAACCATCCAAGCCTGTCGCGCCACTAACCCACCTACTAACACATCAAATACCAACCAACCATGCGACTTATCAATTACCCAGCAAACCAACCAACTAAACATACAACCAACCAATTAATCAACCTTTCAACCATCCAACTAAACAACGATCCTACCAGCTAACTAACCATCCAACCATCTAATCATCCACCCAGCCAATCAAAAAACCAACCAACCATCTAATCATCTACCCAGCCAATCAACAAACCAACCAACCATCTAATTATCTACCCAGCCAATCAACAAACCAACCAACCATCTAATAATCTACCCAGCCAATCAACAATCCAACCAACCATCTAATCATCTACCCAGCCAATCAACAAACCAACCAACCAACTAATCAGCCAGCCAACCAGCCAGCCAACCAACCAACCATCTAATCATCTACCCAGCCAATTAACAAACCAACCAACCATCTAATCATCTACCCAGCCAATCAACAAACCAACCAACCATCTAATCATCTACCCAGCCAATCAACAAACCAACCAACCAACTAACCAGCCAGCCAACCAACCACCCAACCAACCAACCATCTAATCATCTATCCATCCAATTAACAAACCAACCAGCCATCTAATTTTCTACCCAGCCAATCAACAAACCAACCAACCATCTAATCATCTACCCAGCCAATCAACAAACCAACCAACCATCTAATCATCTACCCAGCCAATCAACAAACCAACCAACCATCTAATCATCTACCCAGCCAATAAACAAACCAACCAGCCAGCCAACCAACCACCCAACCAACCAACCATCTAGTCAACGATTCAACTGAATAACGATCCTACTAGACAACAAACCATTCACTAAATCAACCAACCAACCACCCAACAACCATCCAACCACTCAAGCAACAATCCTGTCAACCATCCAACTAAACAACTATCCTACTAGACAACTAACAATTCAACCAACCATTACACCAGCCAGCCAGCCAGCCAGCCAACCAACCAACCAACCAACCAACCAACCAACCAACCAACCATCAATTAAACCATTCAACCAACCAACCAACCAACCAACCAACCAACCAACCACCAACCAACGATCTTGGAACGACACAAAGATTATCACAGACACACTACAGCCGACAGCCCACCGTGAAGATAACTACTGATCCGAAATAACATCCTGCACACTTTTTCGCAACCGCGCAATACCATCACCTAAACCCATACTTACTCACATAACGAGCGCAT